>VUQS01000839.1:20895-34892 GCA_015108495.1 Heterochromis multidens | reverse complement strand
AAAATGAAGGTTTTGGAGTGGCCTAGTCAAAGTCTGGACTTAAATCTAATTGAGATGCTTTGACATGACCTTAAACAGGCCGTTCATGCTCGAAAACCCTCCAATGTGGCTGAATTATAACAATTCTGCAAAGAAGAGTGGGCCAAAATTCCTCCACAGTGATGTGAAAGGCTCATTTCCAGTTATTGCAAATGCTTAATTGCAGTTCTTGCTGCCAAGGGTGGAACAACCAGTTATTAGGTCTAGGTGACAATTACTTTTTCTCACAGGGCCAGGTAGGTTTGGATAACTTTTTTCCCTTAATAAATGAAATCATCATTTAAAAACTGCATTTTTTATTTACTCAGGTTATCTTTGTCTAATATTGAAATTTGTGTGATGATCTGAAACATGTAAGTGTGACAAATATGCAAAAAACTAAGAAATTGGGGAGGGGATAAATACTTCTTCACACCTGTGTGTGTGTGTGTGTGTATATATATATATATATAGAGCCTATTTTAAAAATGTTTATTTTTTTTGCATGCAGAGACCAAAATGAACCGAAGTCAAATTCCTTGTTTGATTGCACAAACTTGGCCAAATAAAGATGATTCTGATTC
Organism: Heterochromis multidens; assembly: GCA_015108495.1. Taxonomy (NCBI): domain Eukaryota; kingdom Metazoa; phylum Chordata; class Actinopteri; order Cichliformes; family Cichlidae; genus Heterochromis; species Heterochromis multidens. Next base: position 34,290 of record VUQS01000839.1, on the reverse strand, counting down.
TGATTTATTTTCTTTCCTGATTAGTAAAAAAGCTTTTTTGCTAAGCCCTAGCTGTGAAACCGCATTAATGGCACATGGCATCACACAGAAAGCTGACCCTGAAAAGCTAAGTTAGGCATAAAGTTTAGCTATTTTTTTTATTCATAGAATATTCATAAAATTTCCCAGAACTAATGTAGACTTGTACACAAACCATTAATGGAAAGATGAATGTGATATGAATGAAATATCACAACAAAACCAGTAAGGGATATGTTAATATTTCTATTCTTGGTATGCTTTTAGGTGAATGGGACAGTGCTAGAAGTCTTTGATTAAAAAAATTATCAGCTGTGTATATCAACCTCCATTATCTTGATTTTCATTTAGTTTAACAATGTAGTTCTAAAAGTCATGCCATGACACATTCAAATAACAAAAATGTGTGTTTTGAAAACCCTTGACTTGGCCAGTGAGGATGGCAGCTGTGCCAGCTACTTCTGCTGGTAATCAATGGTTACAGTAAGGAAAAGCAGCTTCATACTGAATAGATTGTAAACAGATTTGTAAACCTTGAGTAATAAAGTTTATCAACAATTTACATGGAGTCTTAATTCATAATGATGAAAAAAGAAAGAAAAATGAAAGCAAAAATATATCACAGTACAAGTATGATTAAAGTTGTGCAATAGGAATACTACTCTAGCCCCACCAAGGGCCTTGGCTCAGTTTGCACAAAAAGCCTCATTGGAATATGATTTGGAATTATTCCTCCTTAAATAGACAGGTAATATCATCAGTACCACAGAAATGTATCATGTGTTGGGTTAATTTTTAGACAAGAAAGTTTACATAAGCTGTAAATTCAATAACAGTCCCAATAATCCTTAATTCACACTATAGTGCCTCTTCCAGTCTATAACACTGTACCTGAACTTTAATAGTTCTTACTAGGTAAAAACTGACTCATGTACAAAAGCTTGTAGCAACAGCACATCCACAGAGACACTCTCCTGCAAAGATAATAAAGTACACTGTACAAAATATTAAAACAACAAGGAAGGACTGAGATTATCATCTCTTAAACCTAAGGTTTTAATCTCACACATTTAAATTGTTTATTGCTTCTTCTTTCGGCTTCTCCTTTTAGGGGTCGCCACAGTGGATCATCTGCCTCGATCTCACCCTATCCCCAGCATCCTCCTCTGTCACACCAACCCTCTAGTGTCCTCCTTCACTACATCCACGAATCTTCTCTGTGGTCTTTCTCTTTTCCTCCTGCCTGGTAAGTCCACCTTCAACACCCTTTGTTCAGTATATCCACTATCCCTCCTTTGCACATGTCCAAACCATCTCCAAGTGTTTGTTCATTCTGGTCACTCCCAATGAAAATCTTAACATCTTCAGCTCAGCCTCCTGTCTTTTTGTTAGTGCCACCATCTCCAAACCATACATCAAAGCAAGTCCCACTACAATCTTGTAAACCTTCCATTTCACTCTTGCTGCTATCCTTCTGTCATCCTATCAAGAAACATTGGCAGACATAAATCCAGGCTCATAGGCATTTTTATGTGTTTCTTTTTCTGTTGTTTTGCACTTAATGTGCATTGTACGCCTCGGACAGCCATCCCACATATTAAGACAACATCCCACATTTTGATTGGCTCTAGCTTTCAAAAATCGATATATGAGTCTTACAAGAAACATGCATCCCTACTGAAACCCAAATATGACTAGTAGACAGAACAGCAACAGAGAAAACACAGAGGAAAAGACCACAGGAGTGTCCAAACATAATAAAACCATACTCCATTTATGCCTATACCACCACTTGTGTGTTTATTTTTCAAAGTTACATATATAAAAATGTCACACTAACCCTCAGCATTAACATGTCCCCTTTTGCACCACACAAACATACTGTTTGTCTTTTATTTCACTTTTTTGGTCACATTATAAAAGGGCCATAAATCCTTTTATAGTGTGATATTTAAAATTTCGTTAAATTTTATGATATAAATATTTTAATAGTCAAATCATAAGTAAATAGCAGCTAAATGAATTGAATGACCAAACATAACCCTGCTTTTTGTATCTAGTCATGCGTGACCGTCGCTGGGTCCCCTGGGGCCTGGGGCCCAGTTGGTAAACTCGGCCCCGTGGGAGTGAAACAGTAGCTATTAACGTCTTGATTTTTATTACATTCAGGGACCATTCAACCTGAAGTGTTGCATCTCCCTGGAAATAGAAAAACTAAATTTATGGCGATGACAAATCCCACGTGGCTCTGCAGAGATAAATAAAGCCAAACTAGATTCTTCTTCTGCTTCTCTGTTGCCTGGTGAGCGTGAGCGCGCACGGATCCACGGGCTGCTGATGAGAGAGAGGAGAGAGAGATTCGCCGTGGACGCGCCGGCCTGTGTGTGATTGTGGTGTTGGTGTTAGTGGTGGTGTGTATGTGTGTGGGAGCAGGAGGGGAGACTCTGCAGTGTCTTGGCAGCTGCATTAGTGCATCTCCCACCGTCCGCGATGCCTTCACGGCCAATGCCTGCCTCCTCCGCGTCCACTTGACAAGAAAAACCGATATGAAGTCGTCGGGAAACTGAGCCGGACGTTCACACATTTCTTGCTGTATGCCCCGGAGATAGTCCGGAGCGCTTCTTTCACGCACCGAGAGCCCGTGACGAGAATTTTTAATGGAAAATGGCGATAGGCGAAAGGTCTTGCAGCATCGTCTGCTTGCTATCTATCCAGATTATCTTCATTTTCAGCGCATCGTGGCCTGGAGCGCAGGGTCTCTTCCCGCAGCAATACACGTAAGTAACCCTCAGTGAAAACACAGCCGGGCTCCGATGGGAGACAACTTTGGGCTTGACCACTCTGCTTTGCTATCAAGAGATACTCCAGTAACCCTGCATGTTTTATCTTCTGCTGTTATGTAATTTGACAGGGTTGGCGATTACATCAATGTAAAGGCAGGTTATTTAAAGATCTGTAAGGTGTAGTCCACGCTATGACTGGGCATACATAAAGTATATTTGCAGGGATATATGAGCAGTCAGATTTCGGTGTTTCTCCCAAGCAGAAGACCCCATACTGTAAGTGTTTGTACAAGTGTCAAGTTAGACAAAATTATGAGCATCTGGCAAATGATTAATCCTCCCTATTACCATATGATGAGTTAGAGCCTTCATCTGATGTTCTGCATACAGAAGATCTGTGGGCTTTACCTAATAGATGACTGTGAATATCCACTTTGACTCTCTCAGAGCCCTGTTTAAAAAAAACAAAAAAAACTGCAAGGATGTGTAGTGAAGTTAAAGGTGAGGTAGACTGCAGCTTTAATTAGGTGAGCTATGTGGAGCATTTCTATTTGACATGCAACATTAAGTCTGTGCAGTCATAAAACTGGTAAGGCTCTTTTCCTTGTATCCCCTGCTGTTCTTGTGCTCCAGTCAGTGCTAGATCTTTCTATAATGGGTTGAAAAAAAAAAAATCATGAAACACTCTAATTTCATACAGCCTCTTGAGTAAACCACACTGTAACAGAAGTACTTCAAGCTCGGTAGTAGCCTACTAGTACTGTGCCTACTATTTGGGACAGAAAAAGAAAGGTGTGGTTTCATTGTGCCTTCCTGCTGAAGGCTGCATTCGAAATAAGATTTCAATCAATCTCCTGCCTAGTTCTTCAATCCTAACCTTTAACCCGTTACTGTTAAGTACAGCTGGCACTTAACTTGAGACTATCTGGGCCCAACTCCAGGCTCAGCGATCGGGCTGCTCAGGAGGGAGGAACAGGCCAGATGGTCCACTCATCTCCAGGGCACATGCTGAAGAATTTCTGGCCAATCACAACTGGAGATATGAGGTGTATTTACCAATTAGAAAAGAGGGGTCTATTCTATAAACCAGTCAAGTGTGGGCGTGTGCATATGTGTGTGTTTTATGATGAATTGGGTTATTTCAAGCTGCTGCCTCCTCCTCCTTTCTGCTGCTTTTTCTGCTGAGTGCTCTGAAACAGCTCCATAGTCCTGTGCCATGGGTCGCTTCGGCTAAGCTAAATGAAGCAGTATTGCAATGCTGTAGAGCAGCATCTCATTCCAATTAAGAATTAATACTGCAGCAGTGAGGATTTATACCATTTTTCCCTTTCTCACTTTGCTCTTTCCCCTCCCACCCTTTCTGTCTTGACACTGCCTCTCCCTGCTGATAGATAGATAGATAGATAGATAGATAGATAGATGCCATTGTGAAGGATGTGTTTTCTGCCTTGATTACATTCACTGGCATGTTTTTTCAGACACTGGAGTTTGCAATCTGCTTTCCTCATGTTTTTACATCTAGACAATCCAAACACCTTAGGGAAAATCACAGTTTTAGGATGGCAGCTAATAATAATTACTTTTTTTTATATTAATTGATTGATCCAGTTGTTGTCAGACTGCAAAGGGAGCTCATTACCTGTAAAAGTTTACTTTACCTTAGTGATTTTTATTTTGATAACGGTACTCAAGTTCAAATCTTTACTCGAGTACTACCTTTTTTATTCTGCATCAAATTTCAGTTTCTGTTATCTGCTGCTGCTATACCTTTCAGTGATAAATATTACACTTTTTACTCCATTACATTGACTATAACAAAATTATGCTAATACCTTAAATCAAAGATCACATTCTTATATTATTTGACATCAGGGTGTTGCGATATACCTGCAGTGATAGAAATGAAAGATTGTATTTTAGGAGTAGTTCATTCACCAAATGAAAAGAAAAACTGAAAAACACAACAATACAAAGATAAATATTAATTTGACTAATAACATCATAGTATAATGATTGTAGCTTATCTGATATTATGTTAGCACCTATGACACCTTGAACGGGGCTGTTTTGCACAGTGAGTACTTTTGTCTTGCTGCCTTTATGTAATTTTTATGTACTTTTATTGGTAAGTAAATTTTTTTCAGACTTTTACTGGACTAAAGATCTTTTTTTCCTCCTATCACTGCAAAATTACGTGCAAAATGCAACACGTGGAGTTGTAACAGGGAAGTAAATAAATCTTATTTTAGTTAAATCCACAAAGCTGATCTTGCTCTCAAGGCCACTGCTGGTGTAGCAGTAGACCTCTGTGTCTCGAGTGCCTTTGTGTTTTTGCGCACCACATAAACAGACATTAAGCAGCTCATGTCTTAGTCAGGTACTGTCGTCAAAAGATTTTTATTTGCGGCATGGCTTTGAGGAGCAGCAAGACATGAATAGAACCGAGCAAGCGTCAGTAACAATGGATAAGACAGCAATTGTCTAACACACAACACAAAAGGAGGTGGGTTGCAAAGTGGCTTGCAGATTTGCAGCAACTGTGGGTAGGCTAAAAGCAGCCTAAATGGCTCGCCCTGTATGAGATTTGTCAATGTGATGTGCAGAAGTGGGCAGTGGCTGAGCCATCAACTCATGTGGCCTGACAGTGACATCAGCTATGCTTGATTTTATCTGGATAATCATATTTGTTACAGAGGGTGAGGATGGCTTTCAAATGGACGCATGAGAGTACAGTTTGAAAGCTAGAAAATTGAGCATTTAGTTTATAACATGTAAATAATAAAAAAGAGTTCCCAAAGCTCTAGGGCAGGGCTTTTTGTCCCAGCAGCAGTTAGAAAATCAAAGGTATCAAACACAGTGGAGCAGCAAATCCTTGTTGGTATTGAAATTTTGTTACAGAAATGATATTTAAGGATTTTTGATTGCTCAATCAGCTTATCAATTAACTGATGTACTGTTTCTGTACTATATGATGATGGCTAAGTATTAAAAACATCTAATCACTGATTTTAATTAACCATCACTGATTTCATGGCTGTCTGTATTCACCTTAGCAATGTTGACTGTGCTGATAGATAGATAGATAGATAGATACTTTATACCTTTTCTATTTGCTTCTTATACTCCATCTATGGCTCAGCTGTTCCTCTCAACCTCTTGCTCTCTCTGCTGTAAGTGAATATGGGTCACATCATGTAGTGCTTCTCTATCTTTCTTCACAGAGCTGTGTGACTATAGCTGGTAACAGAGTAGAAGCACAAGAGTGCTTTGGTGTGTGGCCCCTGTACTGCATTTTCTGATGTCCCATAGGGCTTAAGAGGAAATGGAGCACACAGTCAAAAACTTTAGATTGTGCTTCAGCGGCACTGACTCACACGGTCGAAGCTGCTCTGCAGTTCTGTGGGCTAGTCATGTAACAAACCTAATTTAGACACAAGTTTTTGAGGGCATTTTAACTAAAACTGTGATGATGAAAGCAAGCTTGGTGACTTCAGTAAGCTATTTGGCTTATTTCAACAAGGCATAAAAGGTTCCCTGTATGTAGTTTATTTTCAGTCAGTTTGTGGGGCCAACAAGGCATGAGTCCCTTATATGATTGCTTTTTGCCTCTACGTATACTGTGCTGCTTACTGTCATGAGAAAAATGTGGAGAAATGTATGGTTGTCATTCCAATATGGTAGTCACAGGTCATGGCATGAGAAAAGCTCAATTTTTGCAGCCAGCAGCAGCTGTTGTCATAATTCTGATGTGCCAGAAACTCAGTATTCTCACCACTGCAGTAAACCAGATCTGCAAAGCAGCAAATCAGAATATTCCTTTATAATAACACACAACAGACTGGCCAGGACAACAAAGTGTGCACTGTTTTTTGTGTAAAGTAAATAAATAAAATGCTTTGCAGCATTTTCAGTAAAAAGTGAGATGACAAACCTGTTTTAGCCAGGTTTTGGATCGCCGAAAGGCCACATATTGATAACTCTGATTCATTTTTTGTTTTAATCAATGAAGATTAACCCCACACATTTTTTGAAGCAAATGTCAAAGCATATTGGGTGCAGATGGAGGATGTGTGTTAATGAAGCATTCATAGCATCTGACGTGCTTCAGCTTTGTTATTGCTCAGTGTGTTCGGGATTGTAAACAAGATTTTGTTTTGCATCTATAATATCTATATCTATATCTATAATAATCTAAATATTTTTAGTTAATCAAATTAATGTAATCTCAATTTAAAAGCAGCAGCAACCCCGATAACACTTTGGCATAGAGTGCATTTTAAAGGATTTTATCAAAACCTTAGATATTTTTCTGATTGTCAGTGCAGAGAGGGAAAAGGAAAGCGTGCATTCTCCTGCTTCTCTTTTCCAGAGCACTCCTCACTTATTTCTGCCACTGCCTCAAATGCCTCAAGGTAGAAAAGAAATTAGCTTTCAAATAGTTCTATGTGAAGACATGTCAGGCATTCAGTCTTATAATATTCTTAAATGGGCCTTTAGAGTGATACTCTTGATGTTGCTGGATTAAAAAAAAAAAAATCGGTTATATCTTACTTTTTATACATGGTTCCTGTAGCTGGGCACTTTCCAGAAACCCAGAAGTAAATTATCACTTCAAATAGAAGAATGTGAAAAGTCTTGCACTGTATTAAGAGCTGTCTGATCTTCATCAGGTCTGCGTGTCCTCAGTTTCAGCTCAGCTAGAAAAAAGAAAGAAAAAGAATTCTTTGCAGCATCCAAAAAGCTGTCTTTCTGTGGATTGGGGCAGTTGAGTGAAGATTTGTGGCTTGTCTGACAGCAGAAACAAGGCCGACAACTTTAATCGGTGCTGTTGTCTTGTAACTCTGCTGGGAGCTGTCTGACTGATAATGAATTGACTCTCTGGGCACTTACAAGTCTGATTAATTGATTCCCTGTTTGACTTATTTAGGTAGAAGCTCAAACAAATATTTCATCTCCAGAAACTTTTCTTAAATCTGGCTGAAGTGAACTGCAGGATTACCTAAAGGTTGCAACAGTAGAATAAGGTGTATGTTAGATTTCAGAATCAAGGCATACAGGGAAGTCCATAACATAAATAGTGTGTTGTATATCATATACTGTAGTGTGTAGTCTTTTAAAGCATATTTTTGCATTTTAAATATTAATGGTTGCCCACACAACAAAACATAAAAATTGATGTACAGATTTTGAAGGACACTGATTCTTATATTGCAGGATCCTTCTTTTGTTTTGATAGGTTGTGTAGGATTGTGTGTTGCTTTGAAATCGCAGCTCATGATGTGATTATGGCACAGCATTTATTATTTAAAATGGAAGAGCACATACTGCGCTATATTTATAATATTGATTTAAATGAAAAATTCTTATTCAAATGAGTAGTTGAAGGAAGGCAGTGCATTTAGTTAAAATACATTCGGGGAAAGGCACAACATATTTAGTTATCCTAAAAGTATTCAGCACACAGTAATGAAATATTTAAAATTTAAGATATCTGCTTCTGGGATTGTTTTTTTTCCCTCCTCATTCTGTACTTCCATTTTTATTTGTTTCAGTGTAATTAGTGCAGAAACATCTAATAATAATAATAATTTAATAATAATAATAATAATAATAATAATACTGTGTACCTTGAACCTTGAGAATCCAATCAGAGGGTTAAAATTAGAGGTGTGATCCAATCAGAGTAGTAGCAAATTCAAACTAATCTGTTGTTGCACAGTGTTGATAACACTGTGCCAAAGTCCAGAATTTACCCAAAATACAAAAGTTAATTAATTAATTAATTAATTAATCCTCCTGCAAGTTTTTTTTGTACCTGCAACTCTCAATCAGATAACCAGCAAATACTGTTGTCAGTTTATCGGCCAATAAAGCGTGAGTTTTATGTCCACCCAAACTAAGTGCTTCAGCTTTTTCTTTTTCACCCTGATGGAAAACATGAGATGTCATAAGGAGAATTCAGTGTTCTGAAGGTGGACTACAAAAAGTGCATATTGGATATTTAGCTTTAATGCAGGCTATATAAATGTGCACAACATAGTAAAAAAATACGAACTATGTAATATCTGTCATAACACAGGTTGGAAAAGAAATTAAAAAATGAATATACACTAACTGCTCACTTTATTAGTTACACTTCGCTAGTACTGGGTTGGACCCCCTTTGCCTTCAGAACGGCCTTAATTATTCATGGCACAGATTCAACAAGATGCTGGAAACATTCCTCAGAGATTTTGGTCCATGTTGACATGATAGCATCACACAGTTGCTGCAGATTTGTTGGTTGCACATCCATGATGCAAATCTCCTGTTACACCACATCCCAAAGGTGCTCTGTTGGATTGAGATCTGTGATTGTGGAGGCCGTTTGAGTACAGTGAACTCATTGTAATGTTCAAGTAACCAGTTTGAGATGATTTGAGCTTTGTGACATGGAGCTTTATCCTGCTGGAAGCAGTCATCAGAAGATGGGTACACTATGGTCATAAGGGGATAGACATGGTCAGCAACAACCATTTTCAGGTGGGCTGTGGCATTTAAATGATGCTCAGTTGGTACTAAAATACCCCAAATATCCCCACACTATTACACTGCCACCAGCCTGAACCGTTGATACAAGGCAGGATGGATCCATGCTTTCATGTTGTTGATGCCAAATTCTGACCTTACCATCTCAATCCTGCAGCAAAAATCAAGACTCATCAGACCAGGCAACATTTTTTCACAATCTTCTGTTATCCAATTTTGGTGAGCCATGTGGACTATGGCCTCAGTTTCCTTTTCTTAGCTGATAGGAGTGGCACCCAATGTGGTCTTCTGCTGCTGTAGCCCATGTGCTTCAAATTTCAGAGATGCTCTTCTACATACCTTGGTTGTAATGAGTGGTTATTTTAGTTACTATTGCCTTCCTATCAAATGAAAGCCATATGGCCATTATTCTCTGACCTCTGATATTAACAGGGATCTTTTCTATTTTTTTTGACGATTTAACCCTAGAGATGGCTGCGCAGGAAAATCCCAGCAGATCAGCAGTTTCTAAAATACTCATACCACCCTGTCTGGCACCAACAACCTTGCCATGTTCAAAGTCTCTTAAATCACAGTACTTCCCCATTCTGATGCTCAGTTTGAACTTCAGCAGGTCATCTTGACCTTGTCTACATGCCTAAATGCATTGAGTTGATGCCATGTGATTGACTGATTAGATATTTGTGTTAATGGGCAGTTGAACAGGTGTACCTAATAAAGTGACCAGTGAGTGTGAAACTTTATGAGTATCTTATTCAAAAGGTTTCCTTAAGCTCGCCCTTCTGTCTGCTCATATTTATCTATATGAATCCCATTTAGTATGATTGTATGAAAACAACTGATAAATTATTTAGTGTATTAGGCTTTGAATGTTAATGCTGCAAGGAATTGTGAAACAGCATTATTCCATTTAGTTTCCTATTGTATAGTTCAATGTATCCTAAATGCTAAAGGAGATAAGAAAGGAGATGAAGCACCATTCCTTAGTATTTAGAGAAAAGACTGCCACTTAGATATTTCCATGTCGGTTCACTCAGTTAGGAACCTTTCCAGGCATAAAAAACTATTTGACTCCAACCAAATGATGTTAGCGTTGTAGCTTCACAAGTAAAATCACACTTTTTGTGGTAGGTTGACTGACATTAGAAGTAATTAGTAATATATAGTCTTCAAACTAGTGCATTTTTCCTTAAAGAGCACATTGTAATGTTTTCAAAATAGCTGCTATACTTCTACCTTACAGCATCAATTTTTATTTTTTAAAGAAGTTGTCTTTATGGGAAGTACTAGTCAACGAGGGAAACTCCACAGGGAGATGGGGGGAGGTCTTGAGTTGAGGTTTGTCTGAAGTTCCCCTTTCTCACATAACGAAACAGTCAAAAGGAAACAGCCCACTTCAGACACATTCTCACTACTGTATATGCTGCATTTGGTTTAGAGGAGGGCGCATACATGACAACAATTTGTCTGCCTGTTTACCTGACTTATTCTCACATGAGTGCAATTTGACATCACATTGTCTTTGTACTAGGGAGCGGGCAGTTTGAACACCTTTTAATGTCTGATATCTGTGTTCTGAAAATGAATTCAGAAAAATTCAGGGCTGCAGTACATGTGTGAAAACAGCTAGAGATTTGTGACTGCCACTCGCATATACAGAAGATCAAAATCAACAAAATCGGTAGGATGAAAAGTAGAGGTTTGGTGGAATTTGTGTTTTATGTATAGAGTGTATTTAAATATTTCTTTCCTCCAAACATTATGTGGCACTTTCTTTCAAGGTCAAATTTAAGAAGGTCAAGCTTGATAGTCACCGGCTTTTACTTTACTCCACACTATCCCCGAGGTTTTCATTTTTGACTGCCTGTTTTGTGTTTCACCTTTAATGAAATATTGTCCGGTCTCATGTACAGATTACACTGGATGCATAACAGATTGGATCATGGACATAGAGCGAATACCGTATGAAAGCAAGCATGAGAATAGTTCTCCCAATAGTGCCTGTTTAAGTCCAACAAGTCCAACAAGTCTCTACTGGGTACATTGGACTGAGTATAGTTTTCTATTTTTTGATCAAATAGAAAATAATGAATGTAGTTTTTGTTTTCCCTTGAATTTGTCTCATTGTTTTTTGTGTGGTTCAGTTTAAAATCTGTGTAAATATTTTTCTCACAGTAGCAAAAAATAGTTTGACCTTGAATGGGTACCTCTTCTACAAAGCTTAAAACAAACACCCACAGTGTGAGTGTGCTTATTTGAACCCAAATTGAATAAAATGTGTACATTTGTGTTGTTCTAGGAACTAGGATTAAAGAAATACAGGGATGTTCAGCATTTTAATTATACATAATATATATCAGGGAGCTGAGGTAGAGTTATTGGGAATGCTTGCATTCACCAGTCTGCGTGTTGAAATGTTCCTGGACAAGATATTGAATGCGTGAATGGGTGAAGGTAGCTTGTAGTACAAAGCACTTTGAGCAATCAGTAAGACTAGATTTCAGTTGTTATGTGAATTACTCAGGTGCAGAGCTGCTCTATACTTATCCCTGTCGTCCTGCTGCTGTGGATTTATTTATTTTTTTGTTTATTGGGTTTGTTAGTTGCTCTGTTTGAGGAGCACTTTGCAAAAACCCAATTTCATCAATAGATTGTGCTATAACTGTATATTTTAAGAGATATTTAAACACACATTGATTTTTTTTAAATACAAAAACAAGAAAACAGAATTATGCACAAGTTCAAAAAGAGGTTACCGTTGATCATGTTTTTCTGCTCACTCTGTTGCATTGGAAGTCAGTCGTGCTCTATTATTGCTCCTTGCAGTGTGGATGCAAATTTTTTGTACATTAAATGAGTACATCTTGAAACTATATTTGTCAATGAGCCAAAAAGAAGACAGTTGCCTTTTTGTCTGTTTTAGTTTTCGTTAAATGAAGCATCTTTTTTATAAAACGTGTGGTAATCCATGTGCAGTTACCACTATTTTTGCTACATGTTCACTGATTGTTTCTATGAAACAGATACATCTATCTCTTTCACTTGTTTTGTATTGTGTGACAGTCAGCCTCTGGTGTCTATCCACAGGATGATGCACTGGGCCAGGCGTATCGAGCAGGAGATTGACAGAGTCTTTCAGCACATTACTGGAGCTCAGCAGTTGAAAGGGGTGAGTGTCTGTTTGTCTTACTCATCACAGTGTTGGAAATACTCAATAAGAAATGCACCGAGCAGAGAGGTCAGTGTGCAAATTGACTATAAATCCATTAAGTTGAAGAGCTGAAGCTAAATAGGTGCATAAAACACGAAAACAGTCACAGCCTACCTCAATTAAACCACTATGTTTCCTTGTTTGGTCATTTTCTGGGATCCCTGCAAAGCCAATAACAAAAAGATTTAGTTTTCTCAGGGCAGACATAAATCCTTCTCTAACAGCTTTTCTCTTTAGCAGTTATTTTTAGTACATAGAGTATACTCTGTTTTTAGATGTTTTAGATGCATTTTCTTTGGTACTGCATTATGTTTGCAATAATTATCAGTGTTGCACACAATGTATTATGCCTGAAGTGAAAGAGACGCCTCAGCACACACCTACAGTGGTTAGATTTAGAATATCTGAATTGAGCTTCATGAAATCATGAGCTTAATAACACCTACATTCATGAATACTAATTTAGGCCTTTCATGAGCTGATCATATAATGACTGTTTTAATATTGAAATTGCACACATAACGGATATTTTCCATCAAGCTCTAAGTCGGAAGTGACGGCACAGTCATTAATTATTCATTTTTATATTAAATGCATTAGAATAATCTGATTCCTGGCTCTTCATTATGATTATATATATTAAATTTCATAATAAATGGTTCTAACTTCAAATTATAAACAATATGTTGTTTTCAGAAAATAATAACTGACTTACTTTTAAAAACTCTTTTAAAAAAGCTTTTGTGGTGTTGTCCAGATCCATTGGATTTGGAGCTGGCTCTCAGACTCCAACCCCACTGGTTCCAGCTGAAGGTTAGACATCAAAGATTTTCGTGAGCAAATATTATATATATT
>VUQS01000839.1:10601-20875 GCA_015108495.1 Heterochromis multidens | reverse complement strand
GAAAATATTATATATATTATATATATATATATATATATATATATATATATATATTGACAAATATTTGATACATAGGATCAACTCAAAATAAAAATAGTTTGTTCACTGTAATAAAGGAACATGTTACTGTAGCAGTTTAGCTCACTGTAGCTCATTGTAGATCAATTTGCTGTTTTTATGAGATTTGTACCTTGTGTATTTAAAAATGTAGAATATCTACTGTTAGAGAAATTCCATTCACCTTCATTGCACTGAATTTTCAGAGCTTAAAAGCTTATTAATTGATCAAGAAAATTATTCCTATATGAATCGTTTTTAAACAGCTGTTATAAACTATCAGATTTTTTTATGTTTTTATTTTTGTCTAATTGTTGACTGTCATTAGGAGTGCAATTCTGATTTACTTTTCGTGTCCAGTACATTTTCAAAATTATTTAGTGCAACAGGTGGCTGGGAGGGGTTGTCCCTCAAAAGGCAAATGCCAAAGAACAGGACCAAAGATCATCTGTAGGGGGCAAGAGATCCCTGCTCTGAGGAGATGTGTGGGGGCGTTCCCTCAGCAGAGAGCAGCGGCACGTGTCCTCTCTGTTTGTGTCACACCATAGCAGATGGTCAGCCTGCAGTAATTCCTTGACATGAAACTCTTGTTCATTCAATCCTCATAAATCCCGCCATGCTTCTGAAGCACTCCAGATCTGTTAAAGAAATTGTTCTCCTTAGCTTAGGAAGCTCTGTGCAATCTCCTCTTGCTGAGGAAACAACTGTAATTCAAATGAAGCATAATTTTTAATTCCTAAGCCAGGAATTCACATTTGTGGATAACTACAGCTTGTCATGGTCCTGGGTCTCTGACCCAGAGTTCGTGTTTGGACTCTTCTGATTAATTATTTTCTGTTTTGGTTATAATCTCAGTTTTGATTTTTTGAGTCTTTGATTTAGACCTTCTGGGTCTCTTCTTTTATAGTATGCCTTTGAGCCTAGTTTTAGTTCTTGTACTTTGGTATTCTGGGTTTTCCAGTGATTGTTTATATTGATTCCTGAAGGTTTAGTTTATCCCTGCCTTCCTTGTGTCTCCCGTTAAGTTTCCGTCTTTGTGTTAGGTGTTCCCTTGTTAGTTTCTTCCTGTTTTATTTTGATAGTCTCTTGTCTCGTGTGTCATGTATTAAGTTTAACTTCCCTTGTCTCGTTATCCCTGATTCGTTCCTGCTGTTTCCCACCTGTTTCCCCCTAGCCTCATTACCTTGTGTATTTATTGTCTAAGTCTCCTCTTGCCCTATGTTGTGTCGTCCCATATTGCTGTGTGTGTTCCCTAGCGTTTCTCAGTTTAGCGATAGTTCCTGGTTTTTGTTTTTTGTTTTTGTTCCGAGTTTACCTTCCTTTGCACCTTCATTAAAGATGCTCACCTTTTGCTACCCTCCGTCTCCTGTGTACTGCATCTGGGTTCGCAAGAACAACAACCACTTTCCAAACAGCACACCATGACACAGCTGTCACAGTTTGCTGTGTGGAGTGTAGTAATTTGAGGACCCAGAAGGCTGGATGCAGGAGGCATTTAAGTATTAGCAAAAAAAACACCAAACAAAAGAGGCAAGCTTTAATAACTGATTACGTCCATGCAGAAAACAAAAAGAAATGACATCCAAAAATTACAAAAACACTAGGAACAGGTTACCATGGAGCTCAGGGAATATAAGATCAGGAATCAACAGCATTAAGTGGATGATGTGACAGTGAAGAAAAGAATGACAGGACCATAAGTACACAGAGTTTCTACTTAAACAGGTGGGAAATGGGCACACCTGAAACAAATCAGTAAAACTCAAAACAAGACACGAGAGACAATAACTAACAAAGTAACTAAAAAAAGTTAACTAAAGACAGAGATAAGGAAAATCACTGATCAAGAAATGTTGAGGAGGCTAGAACAATAAACCAAAATACAAGGAAAACTCACGGAACTAAATTTAAATAATAAACTACATAAATACTAGAACTTGAATATAACACCCTAAAATAAATATGGGAACTAACAGGAATCAAAACTTAGCCTCAGTCATAAACTAGAATTAAAGAACAGGGAAAACAAACTGAATGCGCTTCAAAATAATAAAACCCCAAATTCCCACAGACCATTACAACATTGGCCTCTGTGATGAGTTTCACTTGTCTTCAGGTTTCTGGTTCTTTCTGCTGGCATAAATAGTAAAGAACACAAACAAGTTTGCATTATTTAGTCTTAAAGAAAGCCAACATGGTTCACTGTAATGGTCAGGCCAAGACCTCTTGTACAAGTCATCAAAAGTAACTAGACTATGCAAGTTTCTGGAGAAATTGTGGTGGTATTGCTGCTACTGACGGACTCGGTCTGTAGCTTCCAGCTAAAAGTTAACAGAATTGAAGAGAGATGGCTCATAAACACATGGGCAGCTAGTTCAATAAGCCACAAGTGTACTGTACCTGAGATAGCAGCTACTCTGTACCCAACGAAATTGCTCCGAATGGTTGTAATAATTTCTGTGATAAAAGTTTTTGTATTCAAAGTGTAGTCATTTACCTTGTTGTAGTCAAGCTGTCCCTCTGCAGTATGAAATAATTTTGTACACAGGAAAATGTTTACAGTTTTTTTTTCTGAGATTATAAGGAGAAAAAAATGTATTTCTGAAAAGTGTGTTGATCTGTAATACTCAATATATACAAAAAAATGTCATTGTGAAAAATGTCCCATGCTGTACTTGAACTCACGACCTTCAACATACAAGGAAGAGGTGAGAAAATTGTACCTTTGTCACTAACCTACTTAAGGGCTGACTATCCAAAGTCAATGGGACTTTGGGAAAAGTTGAATATTTCAGAAACGGTACGAAATTTTGAAAAACTGAATAGAAGCACGCAGCGCACAATCGAGCCGGTCGTTTTGAGGTATGAGTGGTCTGTCTCAACAAACGGTGTGAGACTAGTTAGCTGGAGAGGAAGAAGAAAAATGGCCGACGATAATAACATACACATATAACTTTAATAAAGTTAAAAGTCTGTAGCGCTGTTAGAACTTTTGTGGGGCAGTTTTGAGCTGAATGCTAACACAGTCACAATGGCAATGTTAACATTGCTGAGGTCAGTCAGGTCTAATATCCTTTAATTCAGCTCTTGTACCTTTTATGAAGTGACGGGATGCGGGCACGAGTGCCTAATCTAGAAGCTGTTCACTGAAAATAGTTGCTTGTGTCAAAAAGCTAGCATCGACCTCTGCTACGTAAGAGTATTTGGTTCTCAAACCAGTCAAAGTGGCTGCTCATTCTCAAAAAGCATCAAGGAAGATGTGGCTCTGTACCGGCAAGAGGTATTGGTATGTTGGCACACTACCATTAGCTATTTAGCATGCACAGCAGATGCTAATGGGAAAGTTATTAGTTTTGTAGGTATTTGGTTACAAATCAAATTAAAGTATTGGATAAAAGGGCTTACCAACCAGAATTACAGGAAAATTGAAATGGAGATGTATGCACCTATTTTTTTAATGGTAGATTACCAAAGCGATCCTGAGGCATCCTCTTGTTACCATGGATATCAGAATTTCATGGGATATCATCTAAGAGTTAGTGCTGTTTCAGTTTGAACTGATGTTGTGGACCAACAGCTTGCATATAGCAAGGAAAATAAGTATTGAACGTGTGAACATTTTTCTCAGTAAATATTTTTCAAATATGGCTATTGACATGAAATTTTCACCAGATTTCAGTAACAACCCAAGTAATCCACACATACAAAGAAATCAAAACAAATAAGTCCATAAATTATGTGCAATAAAGTGGAATGACACAGGGAATAAGTATTGAATACATGAAAAAAAAGGAGGTGCAAAAAGGCATGGAAAGCCAAGAAACCAGCTGAAATCTGTCTGTATTTAGAAGGCAATCCTACCCCCTATCAGTGCAAATTAATATCAGCTGGTTCAGTCCTAATTGATGGCCTATAAAAAGGTTTTTCATTGTCAAGGTGTCACACAAGAAGCATCTCATGATAGGTAAAAGCAAAGAGCTCTCACAAGACTGTCGCAGCCTTATTGTTGCAAAACATACTGAAGGTGTTGATTACAGAAGAATTTTTAAACTTCTAAATGTTCCAGTGAGCACTGTTGAGGCCATAATCCGAAAGTGGAAAGAACATTATTCCACTATAAACCGACTATGACCAGGTGCTCCTTGCAAGATTTCTGACAGAGGAATCAAAAGACTAATCAGAAGAGTTGTCCAAGAGTCAAGGACCATTTGTGGAGAGCTTCAGAAAGACCTGGAATTATCAGGTGCAGTTGTTTCAAAGAAAACAATAATTAATGCACTCAACTGCCATGGCCTCTCTGCACACTCACCACATAAAGACTCCACTGCTAAAGAAACGTAACGTTTGCTGCACAACATTTGGACGAGCCACTGAACTACTGGGAGGTCAGATGAGACCAAAATTGAACTCTTTGGATGTCATTGCACACACCGTGTTTGGAGGAGAAATGGTGCTGCACATCACCCCAAAAACATCATACTAACAGTGAAGTTTGGAGGTGGGAACATCGTGGTGTGGGGCTGTTTTTCAGCATATGGTACTGGCAGACTTTATGAAATTGAAGGAAGGATAAATGAAGCAATGTACCGAGACATTATTGAAAAGAATCTGCTGCCATCAACCAGGATACTCAAGATGAAATGAGGGTGGACATTTCAGCAAGACAATGATCCCAAACACACAGCCAAGGAAACTCTCAATTGGTTTTGGAGAAAGAAAATAAAGTTGCTAAAGTGGCACAGTCAGTCACCCAACTTGAATCTAACTAAAAATCTATGGAAAGAACTGAAGATCCGAGTTCATAGAGGAGGCCCATGAATGGGCCAAAATCATACCTGAGCAATGCATGCGACTAGTTTCTCCATACACGAGGCATCTTGAAGCTGTCATCACCAACAAAGGCTTTTCCACTAAGTATAAATAAATAATAATAACTTTCAGTAAGCATGTTCAGTACTTATTCCCTGTGTTGTTCCACTTTATTGCACATAATTTATGAACCTAATTGTTTTGATTTCTTTGTATGTGTGGATTACTTGGGTTGTTACCGACATCTGGTGAAAATTTCATTTCAATAGCCCCATTAGAAATATATTTACTGAGAAAAATGTTGACGTGTTCAATAATTATTTTCCTCGCTGTACATGGATTTTATCTATGTTTTATCTACATCACATCCATCCTCAGTGGTGCTTCTTGATTGAGTCTACTCAAGACCTAGTTCTTGACAGACGACACAGTTCACAGAAACACCCTGTTCATTACTGCATGTTCCCATCTGTGCAGCACGGGCCAGTAAAGCATCTGGTCAGTACTCAACATTTGGGACGTCTTAAAGTTAGTTTCAGGAAGTCTAATTTTAGGGAGAAAGCCCTCCTAAAGTCTGTATGCAAGTTTGCCAAACAGATTCATCCAGATCACGGCCTTCGTTCCTGGGTTATCTTAATTTTTTCTCTGACATCTTTGCATATGGGATAGATGAGTGTGATGACCTTAAATCCAAAAGACAGTAAACATACAATGAGATGCTGTAAATAACTTATCCCCTTGTGTATTGGATAACAACAAGGAGCTCCCACTCTGTGCTTTCTGTGTGTAATAATACACAGTTGAATACAATGTTGGCATAGAGAGATATTAAAATTTATAACATAATAAAAGAATGTCAGGCACCAAAGATGAGATGATACATATTTTTACACAACTAATATCTGAATCCCAAAACTGAAAACATCTAAGCAACAAATATACACTCCCCTTTCACTTTGTTAGGTACACCTCTTCAACTGCCCGTTAACGCAAATATCTAATCAGCCAATCACATGGCAGCAACTCAATGCATTTGGGCATGTAGACATGCTAAAGATGACCTTTTGAAGTTTAGACTGAGCATCATAATGGGGAAGAAAGGTGATCTGAGTGACTTTGAACATGGCATGGTTGTTGATGCCAAACAGGCTGTTTTGATTATTTCAGAAACTAGTGATCTGCAGGGATTTTCCCACACAACCATGTCTAGGGTAGTAGAAGACCTCGCGAGGTGCCACTCCTGTCAGCTAAGAATAGGAAACTGAGACTACAGTTCACACAGATTCACCAAAATTGGACAGTTGAAATTAATTGAAAAATGTTTCCTGGTCTGATGAGTCTCAATTTCTGCTGCCACATTCAGATGGTAGGGTCAAAATTTGGCATGAAAGGATGGATCCATCCTACCTTGTAATCAACATTGCTGGTGGTGGTGTAATGGTATGAGGGATATTTTCTTGGCACACTTTGGGCCCCTTAGTACCAATTGAGCATCATTTAAATGGTGAAACCTACCTGAGCAGGTGTCCATGTCCATCCCTTTATGACCACAGTCAACCCATCTTCTGATTGCTGATTCCAACAGGATAACACACCATCAAATTATCTCAAAATGTTTTCTTGGACATGACGATGAGTTCACTGTACTCAAATGGCCTCCACAGTTACCAGATCTCAATCCAATAGAGCACCTTTGGGATGTGGTGGAACGGGAGATTCACATCATGGATGTGCAGCCGAGAAATCTGCAGCAACTGTGTGATGCTATCATGTCAACATGGACCAAAATCTCTGAGGAATGTTTCCAGAACCTTCTTGAATCAATGCCATGAAAAATTAAAGCAGTTCTGAAGGCAAAGAGGATCCAACCCAGTATTAGAAAGGTGTAACTAATGAAGTGACCAGTGAGTGTATATTCATTTTTTAATTTCATTTCCAACCTGTGTAATAACCTGTGTAATAACAGATATTACATAAAATTAAAGTGGTTCTGAAGGCAAAAGGGGATCCAACCCAGTACTAGCAAGGAGGTTTCAAGGTCTAAATAAAGAACTCTGCTTTTTTTTTTCTGTAACTTGTTTTAGGGGGACACTTATTTGTCAGTTTTACTAAAAAGGACTGAAAACATCAGAGATTTTTACGTAACAGGGACATTATTGATGTGTTTAATCTATCTCTGTCTCTGTCTGTCTGTCTGTCTGTCTGTAAAACTGTGTAATGGCATGGCATTCTTATTATACTGTGTTTAGAAAAGTGACGGAGGGAAACAGTATACTAAACAAGTGTATATTTGTTCTTTTAGCTGTTATTAATGTTCTAGATGAAGTACTCAGTGATATTTACCTGTAGTTTCTTTCCCCCTCTTTATTGGCGTCTGTGATTACAGTTTATTCAGTGAAAGTTTTTAGATTCAAAACAGAAATGAATCCAAGACAAAAACTGAGGAAGTCATATCTCTTAAATGAAAACATCACTCCATACAGCTCCACCCACTTTCAGTCCAGTGTGATTCCCAGATGTCTCTTACTGACCTGTAAAGTTCTCTGGTGTAAGAAATCTTTGTGTGAATGTAGCAAGGACATACTGCAGGTGTCCTGAATTTAACTGTGGTATCTTTTTCTGTGCGGTCTAATTCAAATTCAGACCCTGCGGAGAAGAGCATTAAGAGCGTCATTTGGGTGAATGTGATTCTTTCAGTCTGTAGCAAGCTTAAGACCCATGTGTATAACACGCATCTAATTTGAATTAAATTGTAAGATAAAGTCAGCTGTGTGATACAAATATGCCTTTTTTGTTTAAACATAAATGAACTCTAATGTAAAGTACTTACAATATGTTTTTTTATGACATGGTGATCATTGCAGTTAAATTTACTCCGGGTGCTTCAGTGTGAAAACAGTCTTCACAAATGCCTTTGCATGAAAGGAGGCATACTTAGAGTTGGACTGTACACACAAACACAACAAGTGGCTGTTTTTGTGTGTTGCCAATGAATTGATGTGCTTTGGAATCATATGGCTCTGTCTGAATCCTGAGCGCTAAACTTTTCAGTGTCCCTTTTTTGTTTTGCAGGTTCGTGGAAAGACTGATTTAGATAGTATATCACAGATCACAACTCATCTCTGGAGTAGTCAGCAGAAATGTGCTTTGCAGTCCATATAGACTGTTGAGCTCTTATTGCTCCCATGTTTTTAACAGTTGTCCATTAACACTTCACAGATATACAATGAAGAAAGGCGTCGGTTTAGTCTGGTGAAGAATCAGCCTCGGAAGATTGTTGAAAAGGTGGCCTCGGACATAGAGAAACTTCTGGCTAAAAAGCGCAAAGCACTTGATGTAAGTATATGTTTCCTCACTGTATTTTTGTCTTGTGTTTTTAAATGTTACTTTTTTGTTTTTTTGCAAGCAAAGTGAGATCTCTCACAACAGTTTGACTGTTTTACTAAGTTCTGCCTTCTTGGTAATTTCATATGGAAGCATTGAATTTAATTTACATGTCGTAGTGATAAAATTTACAAATCATGTGAAAAAGAATGCACTCTCTTTCAGTTCTAAGGTTCTACATATCACAACATAAAAATAATCTGGTCCTTACCATTTTCTAAAATTGGGTAAATTCAACCTCAGATGCATAGCAACACATGACACATTACAGTGTCATTATTTATTTAACAAAAACTAAGCCAAAATGCAGAAGCAGTGTGTGAAAATCTAAGAACACCCTTACTGAATCTACAGGAAGTAATAGGTTAAGTAGAAGCCAGGTGCTGCTAATCAAAGGCACTTAATTAATTGATCATCATCAAGTGTGACCACCTCTATAAAAGAAGACATTTTATCAGTTTGCTGGTCTGGAGCATTCAGGTGTGTGTTAACACAACGCCAAGGAGGAAGGACTTCAGCAGTGATCTCACAGAAACAATTGTTGCTGCTGCTGTCAATCTGGGAAGTGTTATAAGGCCATTTCCAAACAATTTGAAGTCCATCATTCTACAGCGAGAAAGGTTATTCACAAGTGCAAAACATTCAAGACAGCTGCCAGTCTTCTCTGGAGTGGATGTCCTAGCAAATTCACCCCAAGATCAGACTGTGCAATGCTCAGAGAAACTGCAACAAAACAAAGAGCTACATCCCAGAATCTACGGGCCTCAGTTAGCATGTTAAATGTTAAAGTTCATGGCAGTACAATTAGTAAAAGACTGAACAAGTACGGCTTGTTTGGAAGGGTTGCCAGGAGAAAAATTTTCCCTCTAAAAAGAACATGGCAGCATGGTTTAAGTTTGCAAAGTTGCATCTGAACAAACCACAGGACTTCTGGAACAATGTCCTTTAGACAGACAAGACCACAGTGAAGATATTTGGCCATAAAGCACAGTGCCATGTTTGGCCAGCAGGTTGTATTTACCTAATTTTATAACCCGTTAAGGACCAGATTACTTTTTTATTATGTCCTTATACATAAAACCTTAGAAATGATTGTGTACTTTGTTTTTCACATGACTGCATGCATTGCATTTCTCTGTCTTATTGTACCGTGCTGCTTGCCTTTAATGTAAATACTTGTTTGATCCGCAGGAAATGTGTCCAGTTAAAACGAGAATTGATTTTATTTTTGGAGGGCACCGAAAAAATAAACGTTTTGTGCAATACTTGCATTAAAGTTTTGTAAAGATATAATCTACAGATACAAACATTACTTGCTTAGAGCAGAAGCTCAGCTATAGGTAACAGATAATATTCAGCTGAAACATTTTTATAGCTTTTCATTGGATGATTTAGTGTTTTTTTTCCACATAAATAAAATTCACTTTATGCATATATTATTATATAGAAATAACATTTGACAAAGACAGAAAGGTGTGATTGAGAACTTTTGTTAAACTATCTAAACAGATAGCAAATTACAGGACCACAGTATTTTTTACAAATACCACTTAACCCAAGTGTGGTTAAGTCTGTCTAAAAGGAATCCAACATGTAAACCCCCCTAACGTGTGATTATAGAAATCGGACATATCATCATACTTCCTCCTCTAATGTGATTCAATCTCTGTTTGCTACACATAGAGATTAGCCAGTGAAGCAGAGCGGCTCCAACGGGAGCATCTATGGCAGGATGAAATCAAGGTAAATCTCAATAACGAGATACTCTCAGTTTAATTTGGGCATTTATAATTTGTGCATGTACTAAATTCAGCTCCATTTCTTACGCTTTCCATGTCCAAATGTGTTTTTGACTATTTTTATTAGTCATAAAGCCTTGGTGGGTTTTGGTCATTGCAGTGTGTTCAACATATTTGGCTTTTTTTTTCATTTCCTCACATATTAAAAACTGTATATTTTCCTTTTTTTTTTTTTTTTAACCCTTTCCCTTTTTTTTTTTTTTTTTTCAAACAAATTTTTTTTTT
>VUQS01000838.1:0-17986 GCA_015108495.1 Heterochromis multidens | reverse complement strand
CAAAATAATCACATGGGCAGAAAGCAAGTGTTTGATGAGAAGTTGGGGTCAGACAGATTTAGTCTGATACAAGGGGGAGAAATGATTGACACCGGAGGTCAGGCCCTTTCACAAAGCAGTGTATCATGAAAGCAAAGGACTTCTGAAACAGCCATTTGGCGTTCTACTTGACAGACAATCACAAAAAAAAATAGAGACTCAGAACTCCTCCCTGCAAGGCCTTGTGCTGTGAGATAAGGCTTTAATTTGGAGAGCAAATCATGTCTTTATAGCAAGGAAACTTGTGGTACACTTCTCTCCAAAGCTAGAGCATGTGTAATTAGCTGTGTGTTTGTCTACCTCATTGACATAATTGAAAATAGGGATATTGAGTTTAAGGACATTACTTGCTATGTGTTTATATTTGTATAACACAGCAGCAGATTTAGAGTCACGCTTAAAGCCCCTGCGTATCAGCCCTGGCCTATGGTTCACTGGAAAAGATGCTGACACAAGATGATTAGCATCCCAGACTAATTGTTTCTTCCTGATAGAGAGTAAATCTTGCCTATTATTTGCTTTTGCAGCATTTTCACTGTGTCATTTGCTTACAAGCAAAGCAGGAAGAAGGATGGCAGAAGTGCGTGGGAGTTTGTGATGAAAAAGCTCTCAAATGAAGTCAGCTTGCACAAGATGTGGAGTCAAATCTGCTAAGAAATACTATATACACACAAAGTCTGGTACATTTTTCTATCACTCATATGGTGTGTAACCTTCAATACATCTCAGGTGAGAACACCAGTTATTGAAAACACTCAGAAGTAAGATAATAAATTCCTCTACTTAATGCATAGGCTAGATTGTGTTCTATAAGTTGGCAGGCAGTTCTTTTTGCCACTCAAAAGAAAATATATCACATCTGTTAAAGTTTCATTTGGGATACTATCAGTAGAATGTAAAAAACAAAAAAAAAGATAATACGATAATACCCACTGAAATCCATTTTTATTGAGAGGGGAATTGAGAGAATATGAGATGCAGAGTGCTGCGGTGAAGAGGCTAATCAGAGTTCATTGCTTAGCTCAAAGTCTTTTTGAAAAAAGAAACAGACCCTCTATGTAGCAATGTGATGAAACGGAATTATTTATCCAGCCAGACCATATCAGTGTTCAAAAGTTAATAAATGGACATTTATGAAGACACTATTGCCAGTGTGAGTATGAGCATCATTTTAGACCCTTAACATTCCCTTCCTCTTCACTTTTCTCACAGCCTCAACATGCCATGCCATAAATAGGAACTAGTTTACATCACATGCAGCGATCCCAGATTTACTGGCTCATGTCTGTGTGACTGGTGGCCATCTGTGTTTTGAAAGCCAGCTAGTGAATAATTGATTGGTCCATGTATATGCAAAAAGGATGGACTCATCTCAAGAGACATGTTAGGAGGTAGCTTAGCAACACAGCAGAGCCCTGGTCAATTGTCAGGAAGCCCTTGTGGAGGCGTTATATGTGCTCTAAATCTGGTGATGGAGGTTGTTTTGCTGTTATGTGTGCGCGTTTGTGCGCAATTGTGTCCATGATTGTATGAGTGTAGGAGGGTGCTGAGGTTAAGGGTACTTCACTCACGCTGGCACTCCTTGCAGCAGGCACCCTTTACGTAGGCAGGCGCTGTGCCCGCTGGGCACTGAGGGGGAGGGCAGGAGATGGCCTCACATTGCACCGTGCCATTCTGGTAGAGAGAAACACAACACTTTGTTTAAAGAGTGACTACTAGAACTCAAGTGATACTGGATGTTTGATACATATTTCTTCAGTATCAAGAATGATAAAATCTGACTATATTTATTGTATATTTTGATAGTTTTTCCTTAGACACTAACATTTTTTATAATCACTTAAATTAGGTGGATACAGAATTTTGAACAAGATATGTAATGAATAAGACTTTACAAAGTTGAAAAATAATACTGTAAAACTAGAGACCGACCAATATCAAAATTTTAAGACCGATACCAATACTGATATTTGGTGAAAATATCAGTATTTAAAAATCTGATATATCAACCGATATTTTTTTCTTTCAGACACACGAAACAAATACATTTTCCTAACATTTATTATGTGCAGTTATTTTTGAGTCCTCACTAAGATAATATGACAATGCTGTTTAAAAATAATCTTGTTGTGGACTACTTGTTTATGTTCTTCCCGACTGTTCAGATCAACTGGTTGTTGTTTGTGGTGTATTTCAGGGAAGTTGCTGAGTGCCCTTTGGTGGACAAACTATGCACTGTCAACACTCATAATATAGTTGAAGGGTGTTTCTCACATCTCTTCTTTACTGTTAAATTTTCATGTATTGACCATTGTAAGTGCAGATACCAATATATATTAGCAAGTAGCTAATAATAGCTGATATACTGGTGGGGCCAACATATCAGTCGGACTTTAGTAAAAGCATTCTTTCTAACCTTCAAACATATATTGGAATTTCTGTCGGGAATTTTTACACTCCTTACTGTCCAGCATATACTACTGTAGCTGAACACAATGGTCCAACAATAAATTATACTTTTATGAAGCTAGCTTTTTTTTAAACTTTGTAACACAGGGGTTGATTCTTTTGTAATGATGAACTACTACATTATGTTGGTGTTTCTATTATATTGTTCACCTCATTTGTATAATTAGGGTAGACTAAATGCATGTGAGACGGCCATTGAAATTAATTCATTTTAGACTGTAATTATGCCATTATAAATACATTATAAATCAACAGGATGCACAGATGTTTGCAGTTTACTCATCCCCAAATCCTATGTTGCATCTTTTAAATATTCACGGATTCTGGCAAAGCTCAAAGATATGAATACTGTTTTGTGAATCTACTGCTAAACTGTAGATTTCTATAGTAATCTGTATATCTAATATATTTAAATACTAATTCCTTTTCTCTGGCTGTTACTGTAATTAACATAGTTTCCATGGATGAAAGCTCTGTGACAGCAACATCTATGAACCTGATCCACATAATTGATAACATCTTAATGCATGACCTTTGAATTTTAAAGGTCACACCTAATTGCCACACATAAGGTAAGAACATATCCCATTTAATTCCTTAATTGCAGCCCAGGAATGGCAAAACATCGTTCCTGACGAATGAAGCGATTTCATTGGATGAGTGGGCAGAACAAATCCCTGATGATAATTATCATCTGTCAAGTGCAATTAGGTGCGGTGCACTGAGAGATATGTGATTTCCTATTTTTTGCATGTTGGGTAGTGGTGCACGAAGACATCTCATTGGCTGGTTGGAGCAGTTCAGTAGCAGTGAATGAGTTTCATGTTCCGAAGCTGAGTAGACTGAAAGGGGGTGAAATCTGTTTGCCAATGTAGTACAAGCCCAAGATCTCCAGTCGCTTATAATTCTTCTTTTGGCAATTATTCACACTCTGTGCAGCACAAAGTAGACCCTTGAGAGAATAGAGTATTACTAAGCACTGTTGTTGATGTGTCTAATCCTGAGTACTGTGGAGGTTTTTAATACAGTATCTTTTCTTGGGTAACTAGGGCAACCCTCAATGTAATGCATGAAAATAATGATACTACAAGCTGTCAACAACGGGGCCCCTGCACTTTGCACCTCTATCCCACCCAAACCCACACCCCCATCTTCACATACTTAATCAACAGGGGTTCAAGACAAAAAGGCAGCTTACAATAGGAGCAGAGAATGTATGTGGAAATGAAGACGCTCACATACACAGACACACAAAAACTGAGGCATGCACACAACAAAATAAATAAATACATGATTAAAAATGCATGTTGTCAGACCCAAGCTCATATCCTATTCATACAAATACACGCACACACTCATGCTGGCCCACACATTCACACATATATTTTTTTATGAACCACTTACATGCCTGCAAACATATAATCACACAGAAAAAGACAAGTACATAATTTCAGACTCAGTATGTTCACACACACACACACACACACAAACACAAAATGGAATGTCGCCCCTTTCCGTTTAATGGTCAAACATACACACACTCACATGTATGCACACACAGCCAAGCACCCTTGTGAGAAGTCCCACCGTGCATGTGCAATTCCTGCAGCCATCTGTCCAGCCTTCGTCCTCCCTGTAGACGACCCCCTTGACGCTGCAGGTTCTCTCACAATAGCAGCCATCCAGCCCATTCATCTTCTCCTCCGCCCTGGACAGCTGCTCACACCACCAACACCCCCCAAAAAACAAAAAGCAAGTAGAAGACAAGACATGAGTCAGTCTCGTTCTATGCCTATAATCACATGGAAAAAAAAGAGCTTCAAAAGCAAACCAGCATCATCACAAAACTCATTCATGAGATACTATTAACACCTCATATACTCTCAGTCTCTCCATCAGAAGAGAAAAGACTTCATTAATAGGCAAAGCCAAATGTTAATACGGCTCTGAATGCCTGTTGCAATAAATGTTAATAACAGAAAGATACTGACAAGGGGATATTTTTTACTCATTTAATTCAAAGCAGCAATTAGTGTTTCTCTTTTTTTGGGATTAAATGTCAAATCAGCACACATAACACACACATTACACACATTACATTACCTTGCTGGATGTTTTTGCAAGTATATCCTGTAGTTCCATGATTTTCTGCACAAGTCCATGGAAATCATTGCAGGTTGGACATGCTGCGATACAAGGATCAATATTAAGTAACTTAGGTACATGTAATACTGTGATCTTCCATTTTGATAAGCTATGGTAACTGTAAAGATAAATAAAGCAGATAAAAACTGTGTAACCATATAACAAATAACTTAAGGATAATTGGTTTAAACTTCAAAAATGAAATTTGACAATTTTCTTTTAATAGTTGTAATAGTTCAGTAGTTTAATAGTAATAGTTAATAGCAGTAGTACTTGCTAACGTGTTTTTCTTTAAGGAGGATAACCAGCAGGTTCGCTGTTAATTCTCAAATTTCTCTTGTTATTTTTCATATTAAAAGTGTATTCTCAGGTGTCCCCTCTGTAAAAGAACCTCATTTACTGTAAAATACAGAAAGCAAACTTCTGGATGCACAAGGACATATAATCCATGTGAAAATCATTTTAAACCATGAGGTGTGGGTGTGTATTTTTCCCTCTCAGCAGAAATAAACAGTTTGCCTGCAACAAACTCTAACAATGAGAAGCTAAAACAGCCACCTGGAATATAAAAAGGCTCCCAGCAAAAACATATCATCATAACACACAAATACACAGCTAGTGATTGAATGGAAAAAAAGCATATCATCAAAACATTTCCAAATCAAATAGTCTCACAGATTACCACTTAAAAGTCATGCTAAACTGATTTCTGAAATATATCTGCTATAGCTTATCATATCTATTATATTTACTCAGATAACATTTTACAATTTTTGCGCTGATTTCTTTGTCCGCTCAAAACTGAATAAAACAGTACCGTCATCAAAGTCATGGCAATAATGATAATCATGTAGCCATGATAATAATGACAATAATCACACAAGAAAAACCCCCAAGAATCCCACCTTTTACTGACTAACTGACTAATTGCAAAACATTTTATCACCCTACAACTGTTAATATGTTTAGCTCTATGAAATATTAAAAATAAATAATAATAATAATAATAATAAATCAATCTAACCAAGAGCCTAACAAAATAAGTTTGAAGGCAATTCAAAATGAACAGCAACTGAAATTCTTTTTTAATGTGTTTAGTAAGAGACTGCACTCACTTCTGTTAAGGTCTGGACACTGTGAGATGTAACCCTGTGGCATCACCAGGATCTCCACGTCCTGCATCACTCCCTACATACACAGACACAACAACTTTTTTTTATCACAGGGAATAACACCTAATGCAAAAAAGAAAGGAGACATAAGAAACATCAAGCAGGTGTAGTAAATAGATGAGGACCCAGAGGGGTGTGGGTGTGGGTTAGGGCGATCATCTAAGTAAGCTTGTAATATATTTTCCACATGAAATAATGTGGGACCCAAGCATATGCATCCTCACAAAAATAAGTGGTTGGAATTCTGTTTTTCACTCTCAAGACTGGCAGACAGGTAGTTGGGTGATTGTTGGATAATATGTTTCCTAGACTGTCGCTCTGATCAATCATCTCATATCTGCACACCTACAGGAGGTTAATTATGTGGTAAATTTAGTTGGTACATGGATTTTTTTTTCAATCTGTTCTGATAAGCATAAACAGGAGATAGAGATTCAATCACTTCATAAGTCCAAATTGTCCTGTGTCCGAACCCCAAACACATACGTACCCGTGTTCAGATACTCTGTTGCCATAGTAACCTAGTCCATTTCACTCCATGAGTGCATTTATTACCTTTACAGAAGTGGAACAGTGCAACTTGGGAGAAATTGTTTTTTTAAATTGTCTCGCCACTTCAATTTACCAGCCATAAATTTAAAATCCTGGGGAAATTATTTGCTGATTTTTCACGGTAACGTGCAGAAATGGGAGTAGATAGGAGCTGTGTCGATCAAATTTGTAATAAAATCATTTATTTACCGGCGCTGTACAAATTCTGCATAATGCAACTGCTATAAACTCATCTGAGCTGTGATATACATATAATTATTGTTGTTATCCATGAATTTTCTAATTTACTATTTTACAAAAAAGCAGAAAATAGTAAAGCACACTATTGTTTTTAATTAAGATGCCAAATTACAGTTATTTACTTGCACTCCTGAACAGAAAATGTTGTTTTAGTGTATGAATGTTATGCTTGATTAATTTCTGACTTCAGTGTGCCAAAGTTCTCTACAGATTCCTCCGTGTGGAGTGACACAGTCATGTCCAAACCAGAAATGCAAATTTGTACAGAACAGCCAGGAGCAGAGAGAAATATACAATTGCATTAATGTTCTACAAAAATGTTAGCTGTTGTCAAGAGACATACCCTGGCAGGCCAAAAGAAAAAAAAATCTACTCCAGAAAAAGTATAATTTGTTCTTGTGATTTAACAGTGCTTTCTTAAGATGTAGAACAATTTGCTATATTAGTGCCCAAATACTTGATAGAATTAAAAAATTCAGTTACTAGATAAGACATTAAGCTATCTAAAATGTGTGAATGTAAAGAAACTATTTCTTGAGTATTGAAGCAGAGGAGCAGATGTGCTGATTCTGTTTAAAGTCTTTACTATTACTGCTAGGGCTGTGGTTTTCTCATCTACAGCTAACACTCACATACAGACATTGACCATTTCTCTCTGTGTGTGGGAGTGCATGTGTACTAATGAAGTAGTGTTTTTTTTTTTTTTTAAAAAAAAAAGGAGACATGCCTTCCCAGCAACTAATCAAGGATTCGCAGAGTGGTGAGGAAAGATGCTGCTGTGTGACAAGATTAGTGGGTGACCTCCAGAGCTTCTTTCATCAACCAATTAACACAGAGGAAATTCAAATGCCAGGACACAGTGTATAAAGCATTAACAGGTGCACACATACACAACCATCGCCACACCATCAAACACAGACCTAGTCACCAGCAGATTGATTAAAATAGTTAGAATTGCTAGTAAGTTGACATTTTGCCCCAAAAAGTCTCCCCAGGTGGGAAATTCAGAAGTGCAGACCAGTCTGAAAGAGGCAATATAAGTCTCTCTGTCTGAAAAACAATACTATAGACTAAGCTTAATGAGCATAGTCCAGAGGCTATTTAATGATTTCTCCCAAATAAGCACTGTGGGGGTTGCTGAGATAATTGCACTGGGCTTAGCTGCAGACTAAGGCAAAGGGAACAAACAATGACAAAAAATGTCAATTCCTAGGGTAGGCAGAGCAGCCCTCAAATTAAAATGGTAAGCCTTGAGAAATGCATGCAATTAAATCCAACAGCTATAATAAATAAAAACAAACAAGCCAAACAAAGTGGGAGAGGATACAGTATAAACCAAGACTGAGTATGGGGTGAAAAGATGGTGCCACAGCTGAGATGTATTACTTGTTTGCGCTAAGCTGAATCATTTATGGCTTAGTAATGACAGATCAGGACAGACATCAACTTGCATATATTCTGAAAGGGAAGTTTTTATTGCAGCATTAACCTTGAAGAAGCCATGAGCAGCGTTTCTTTGTCCTAGCCAAAAGGAAGTATCCTCAGGTATGTCCATGTAGGGAGGTTCCACCACCCGCTCATAGATCCTGAAACAAATGAACATAAAGTGGTCAACGGCTAAACTCACAAAAAGGTAGTTACGCTACCTGTTTGGTTAATGTGATGAATAGATGTCGTGCCCCCCACCCCCCACACACACACACACATACACACACACGCGCACTACAGGTCCTGCCCTTTTAAATCCTTCTGTTAACTCTTTCCCTATGGAGGGTATAGATAGGCACATGCTTTCTGCAATACACACGGTGTTGCCATCTGTTCTTTTATTGTGCCAAGAAGGATCATCACACACAAACAGTAACTCCCAAGTCATACTGAACAGCAGAGGGATGTAAAATGCCGGTTTTCTCAAGGTGAGTTCAACCTGCACTAGACCCATGAGACATATGGCCGATGTGGATACATGCATGCAAGAGTCAGCAAGTGAACATAGTCCATACACAACACAACATATCATGGTCTAAAAACACAAACCATAGCACTGTATCATTACCTAATAGGTTTTGGTTTCACCGTTGTCTTTCAGTGAGTTTCCATACAAAGACACATAACATACAAATAAACTCTAATATTTTAACTATTAAAAAAAAGATGATACAGGAAACATTTGATCAATAAGTTTAAAGCAATTTAAAATCTTTTTTTCCCTAATTTAAAATCTGTATCTCTTAATGCCTGGACTCACCATTTTTACATGATTTAACACAACAGTATTTATTGCTGTGTGAGTTGGAGGCTTACCATGACACAAAAATGCAACTCACAGCAGAAACTCAGTGAACTGACAAAGAAAATAAATTTTATATGAATGAATTATATTATGGCAGTTCAGATAATTAAGGTCCTTGTGAGGTTTGATACCAGTCTGTTGCATGAGATTGGTACATGCAAAGTTTAAAGTTAGTACAAAAGCACATTTAAATCTGTATTTTCCGTTTTGAAAGTGAAGAGTCTCACTCCAGGATCTCACCTGTTGCAGTCCACATGTAGTATGACATGAGAGGCGCTGATGGCGACAGAGACCTTGTGCCACTGGTCATCAGCCAGGCTGTAAGGGAACACCTCAGTATGATCCTGTTGCCCTTTGGTGCGATAATGAAGACGCACTTCACTCCGTTGGCCACTGCTCTCAAGCTCCAGGAACCTGCAATATAAAAGTTCCAGCAACTCGATTCAAGTAAACACCACACAGTGAAAACTTCTCTGAGACATTTCCTGCATTGTACAGTGTATTAAAGTGTCATTGCTTAAACAAAATCCTTATTTGTCACACAAAGACATGCAAAAATGTCTGAACTCAGGGCTTCTCTTAGCACAGTGCAGAGGGATGAACACTTCATTGGTCTCCAAGTAGTACACATATTTCTCAACCAACATTATTTAGAATTTAATCACATCAGTAGCTAAACATAATGGTCCTGTATTGCTGTCAAGTGCAACATCAACAATGCACAGCATTGGCCCACATGTAGTGTGTAGTGTAGTTTACATTGGAGCATTAGTATTCTAGGAGAATCCTCTTCGTCACACCACTGAGATTCACCCAGCATAGTGACACTAACGGAAAGAGCTGCTGATACACACTCATCACCTCTCCCTTTAAAGACAGACTTATTTGAACAAGAGTCATTTTCTGGAAACATTATTCAAAAGAAAAACAAACAGTGTAGCAATGGAATTGATTTATCTGCAAACCACATCTAATAGATTTACTCTCCCCTAGCCATGCATGCACATTCATCTTGACTCTATAAATGCACTAGCTAACACTTCAGATGCTGAATTATTTCTGCCATGTTTTAAATGAAACTATGCAGTGCTCCTTTGTTGCATATGAATGGCTGGGAAAGCTAATCATCAGTGGGGAAAGTCATTAACATCCCTGTGAGCTCTCTTCTCAGGACTGACTTTAATGTACAAACTGTTCAATCAACGCATTATGTGGAATTTAGATTGCTGTTCTGATCATCCAACGGCTCAGCTATCACAAACTAATGGAAAACATTAGCATGCTAACTGCAGATAGTGTCTCATCAGTTTTCGATTCACAATTACAGACTCGATGCTTGCATCGTTGATGGACTGTGAATAATACTCTGGCATACAGGGTGATTTTCTTTGTTTATTTGACTAGTCTGTAAAACATCTAAATGCTTATCAAATACAAATATCCAGTCTGCTAATATGACAGAACAGAGAGTTACTAAATTTAGAGTACAACTGTAATCATGTTGCAGGGAGGTTTATTCTGAAGGGCTTTACTGTACTAAATGAGCTATACTTCAGTTTCCCAGTGATACATATGCATCACTGAACTTTCCCAATGTATTTTTATATAGCATATACAATATTCCATACACTTGTCAAAATTTTACAAATACAGTGTTATCCCATGCAGGTATCTGTGAGTATATCCAAAATGGGATGGGCTAACACTTCACTTTATCTGTGTATGACAAAACCCATTTTAAAAATGTGATGAAATGAGAATTAATCATACCTGTGCTCAGAATGATGGATGGAGAGGATGACCCCAGAGTTGAGGTGATCCTGTTTGAGGGTCACCAGAACTGTAAATTCATTCTTGCCTCTTAGCTTCTGGACCATTTGCTCTGAAACCTCCACAGGAGCTTTCACTTCCCTGGAGGACCCTGGAATAAACACAGGAATATCAGAAATTATTCACACCATTAATAGCCACTTCCTTGGAAAGACTGTCTTTTTATCTGACCAAAACATCACCACTGAGAAAATATACTCCAGAAGTAATAATGTGTCTTCATTATCTATGCTTTTTCAACTACTTTTAGGATATATGGATGACAGCAGGACACAAATGAAAAACTGAAGTTCTGGTTGTAGCTGTGAATTGTCACTTATCACAACACTTATAAAAGGTATTCTTAATAAACACAGTCAGTTTTGTTGACTTTGTGGCAGACTTTCTGCAGATACCCCACATCCAAAGAAAAAAAAGATTTTGTTCTAATTTATAATGAAAGCATTGATGAGTTGGTGTCAATTCTATCGCCACTAATGATATACAATATTAAAAATTTAGTAACAGTAACAATTTAATTAAGTGATGAGGGAAATATGCTCTAGTCAAACTACTGTATGGTGAAAAAGTAGAGAACATGCTGCTGGGATTTCATAAATATTTGATGTAGTAACAAAATACAAGCCAGACAAATTTAAATTCATGAAATAGAAATCAACACTAAACACTTAAAACATACTTACTGGCACAAATTTCAGTTTATTTTTTAAAGTGATGGCAAAGCAGAAAGTCAAATACTTTTTCCAATAAAACTTTGACATTTATTTTATTTATTGGGAAAATTGCTTGCCTACTGTTTTTGGTCTAGCTAGTGCTATTTTTTTATTTATTTATTTTTTATGTAGTTTGATGTAAACTCAAGACTTCTTAAAATAAAGTCCAGGTTTGTCAAATTTGACAGGCCAGCCACTGTAAATCTTAAATGGTTTTCAAGATGAGGTTAGGTCATTCACCTCAGGCAAAACTTCTGAAGTTCTGAACAAATTATCATTCAAATTTTAAGAAATTATCTCTGACCCACATAAACTCAACAAGACCTGGGAAAATGCTCTGTGGTATGTGGTACCAACATTTTAGCTGCAGCTTCTTTAAGTGCTATGAGTTGCAAGTTGGAATCACTGCAAATAACTTGTTCCTGCACATCCCCTGTTGCTGGTTCAAAGTGTGTCCCATCTATAGACAGTATGAAAGATGGACGGAGCTTCTGAATTGGAAAAAATAAGCCAATGCGCAAGGGCCTGAAAACCTGCATTCTATCTGAAGACGGTGATAGCTGTGGTTGCAAAAAGACTTCTGGTCCTATAGAAGTCTATGGGAACACTGATTTCTGACTTGACTTCTGTAAACACTTTCCTGATAGGTTTACGGGCTCAGTCACTCGTTTTGGGTCATAATGAATAAAAAAAAATTCTATTTTGTGAATCTTGGTCATACCATGTTACAAAATGGAGGATTAGCCAATGAGTGTGTGGTTTCACAGTCAGACCCACCACTCCTTGTCACATCCGGTTTTTTGCAATCAAGATGGCGATGGCGGAAAAATTCATCTCAAGACTTCAAAATGGGACTTCAGAAAAAAGTGGGTGATGTCACTTTAGCTACATCCATTTTTTATACTGTCTATGGTCCCATCTCATTCTTTCAATAGGTATTCACTACTTCTAGTCAAAGGCACCCCACAAGACCTGTCATTTTGGAGATGTTCTAACCTAGTCATCTACTGTAATGATCTGGTCCTTGTTGCTCTGGCCTTTACACCTGTCTGCAATACTAAGGCTGTGCCAATCGATTGACAATGGTCAGAGTAAGTGGCAACAGCTTGCCAATCAAGGCATTTTTTTAGCTTGTTTTCCTGTGTACCTGTGTGCAGACATAAGTTCACGCTCCCACTTCTGCTTTCTTTGAAATTAATTTGAACCAGTCTCATCTTAAAATAGGAGAAAACAGAAAGGCATTTCTGTCAGTTGTTTTAAATTAGAGCTTAATGTAGCCATGTGTTTGCAGAGATGCTAGTTTATCTCCTGTCTTTAACCTTTTTATGTCGCCAGGTATGTGAGTTGTTGGTGAAAGACCCTGCTGTGTGTGAGGTGAGCACAGCGCAGAGTGGAAAGAGATAGGCGAGCCACTTTATACATAAAAGAGACTGATTAAGTTAGCAGAGCTATGATAAAAAGAACTATAATCCTAAAGCAAACCTTTAAGTGTAAATCATTCATCGCTGTATGTAAACAGCTGGTTCTTTCTCTTTATGCTGGAAATGGGACATAACCTCTGTAGTGTCTCTTCGTTTCTCTGACCAGCAGCTATAGTGCTGTTGTGCCCTTTATATTTGGACCACATACTATGCATAATGCAGAGTGGATACCAGAGTCTTAAGGACTGTTCACCAATCCAACTGGCAGCGGTTATTGGCATAGGAAGATTAGACTATGGAGACAATTGTTCAGCCCTAATGTTTACTATAACTTGACTGCTATCAAATATATCTTAGAAAATAACAAGTGCTGTTGCTAAAAAAATATCAACATTATTCATCATCTGTCATCATCTGTCAGTGGGGATAATGTGCGGGCTAACTCAAATATCACATCAAAGGACTTACTCCTAGGTGTGGAATAGGAATAGACATATTAAGCTAAGGACTAGAGGAAAATAAGTTAAAGGGTAATGATTGTGCTGGTGTAGATGGGAGGGTATTTTCTGTGTGTAGTTAGCTGGTAAACTCCTGTTCCACCAGCATGCCCCCTTCCTTCTCTCCAACTCTACACAGACGTCTATGTTACTTTAATGGAAGCATCAATAAAAGATGACGTTTCTCAGAAGCAATCACATCAAAGAGCTCACTTCCAGCCATGGGATGCATGCAAGATGCCCTGGCACACTTAAGCGCTCCAGGAAGCTAGCATGGTGGCTTTTCCTCAGTGTATTAGCATTACTTCCAGCTGGTGGGAGTAGCCAATTAACACAATGCAATGTGAAACTACAAGCAACGCCATGATGAAGACTGAATACGCATACTCATCGCTTGCATAAGACACAATGACTGCATGCTTTAAAAAAGGCCTGTTTTGATTCAGTTGTGGTACTTTCAGTATACACTTATGGTGCAAGCATTAGCTTTTTCCTGATGCAGGCTTTTAAGCCCATTAGGCGCATATTTTGAGTCATTTCTCTTTAAACAAAAACATACACTAGATTTGTCTCTCACAAAAAGGAAATGCACAGGGCAGAGATTCATGCATTTTGCATCACCAGTGGAGTATTATCCCAGTGACATTGGCTGAGGTGGGACAGATGGTCCAATGACTGTAACAGAGGTTCTGCTGAGCAATAATCTGCTGCAATCAACAGATCCTACTTAGTAACCAATTCCAAATGTCACTGCTGACAATAATCTCAGAAAAAAATTTTTTTTTATCCAAATTGTTAATTTGTAATTAAATCTATAATCAGGTTTAACTGCTTTTCTTAACAAAAATGCCCTTTACACTTAGTCATATTCTACTTTTTAGGAAAGAAACAACCTCAAGCTATAAAGAATTTACATTGTCTTTGACATTACGCACTGGTCAGTCTACTGCCATGCCATGGGTTGAACAGAAAGTAAAAATGACATCTCAATCATGAGCAAAATAAGCACAGTGGGAGCAGGTGTCAGGGCGGGGCCCATAGTGAGAGAGGGTTGATGAGGGAGGGGGGATGGTAAGGATCAAGGAACCTCGACTTCTGGTCTGCTCTACAACTGGGCAGCTATGAGCCTTTGGTTATATGTGGACAACTCTCATCACTCATCTTTTTACTTTAAGGGAAGTGGCATCTTTACATGGGTCTTTAAGGGCTTGTCGAGTAGAGGCACTTTCTCATTTGCATGGAGTGGTAAAATCTGTCTGTATGTATACAGCCTATACAATATGAATTCAGTCAAGCAAAGATTAAGTTAGCACATGTATTGGTAGCATCTCTTCATGCCTATAAACATACATGAAAGACGAGTAGATGAGTTTGTGCTGTGTTGAGTAGGCCAACTTTCCCTTGTGCCAAATCAATAAGGCCCTGCTGAGGGGGGCCTTTGGTCGATTATATATTGGCAAGTGCCTGGATGGGGCAGCCACCTGCTCCTAATGACCACTCTGATGGGAGTTAGTGACACAAAATAGCTTGAAAATGATGATACAGTGCATAAAATTCTAATCAGCGCATTTTCAGTGCAATAACACAGCTCTTGTCATCTGTTGTAGTTGTTTACAGGCTATAAGGAGCAGCTGATAGTGAAGAAACAGCTTTTGAGACATACAGAGTTTTATCAGCTGACTAA
Source organism: Heterochromis multidens (assembly GCA_015108495.1). NCBI lineage: Eukaryota > Metazoa > Chordata > Actinopteri > Cichliformes > Cichlidae > Heterochromis > Heterochromis multidens. The sequence continues at coordinate 2,931 of VUQS01000838.1, read as the reverse complement.
AGATCGCCAAAAGCCTCAGGCTCAATAGCATCCCTCGGAAGCACAGCTTATGGCTACAGCCTAATCTTATCTGCAGGGTACATTCTGCTTTATTAGTTATACTCCGGCCACGATTTCCATCCCTCAGCTTCACGTCTAATCTTTAACTGTCTAACAGTCTTATTTTGTCTGACCCATAGTACACAAACCGAGTACACCCATCCACCTCCAACCACACCCACATACACACTCTATTCTCATAGAAAACTATTGGCAGCACTGCACCAATCACTAGCTAACACATTTAGCATTTAGAACAGGTGCCCCTACAGCACACCGTGAGAGTCCACATACACCCAGCTTTGCCACAATCCATTTCTCACACATTGGGAGTTTTTCTAGTGAACACAGGCTGACTTTCTCTCTCCCCACCATGCAGATGTTAGTGGTTAGTGGTTTCTAAATTTCTCAGAGTGAAATTGCTACTAAAAGCAGTATCACTGATATTAGATAAGAAGATTATAGCCACATTTGTATGCGAATAATGAAGACTTTCGTTCTCCGGTCTCTAGTGGATTGCCAGAACAAAATAACACCTCCTACATCTTTGCAACTCTTCAACAACATTTTGCAAATAAGCGATCTCTCTATCAGATAGGAGTGAGTGAGCCATGAGATGCAGTAAACGCATAAAGCCAAGAGGGGTCCGAATAACACACTGGTGCAATCAGAGAAGAAAAGAACACAATGCTGACATAAACCATGTAAAACGGTCATATTGTCATATTGCATGATGTTTTGTATTTGAAAAAAATGACAGCATATTTTACACAAGACATTTTATCTGCTGGCCTGAGTGGAGAGGGATGTGTGTGGGAGGGTTAGGCAAGAGAATATCTCTCTAGAAGGATTAGAATAATGATAAACTCTCCAACAGAAGCAAACTCAAAACCCTTCATTACTGTCAATACACACACACACTTGCATCTGTGAACGCATGCACATAGACGAACAGGTGTAGACAGCAACACATACCCAGACACTGTAACACCAACATTTTGCCTAGCCTACACAACTCTAAACAAACATTGAGTCAACACAGAGAGAGAAACGGATGCAGAGGTATGCAGTAAGGTACCTCAAAGATTAATGCTTACACAAACTACACAGATATACAAAGACCAGCCCCCTAAAAGTTAGTCGTTACAGCTCCTGAATATTCCACTGCACTCAAGCAATTTGCATTCGGCGGACCATCTCCCCCTGCTGTGTCTCCACTCCCCTGGAACAAATACTAAACTGAGCCAAGGGCACCTCCAGGACTGGCTTGGCCAGCAATTTTTTCCCAATTCTCAGATCGCCTCCTCAGTGACCGCCTGTCTGACATTCACACATACACAGAGCTAATGACAGCCTTCCAGCCACCCAACTGTATAACTGCCCTGGGGGGATAGAAATATCTCTCCCTCCATGGTCACTGGTGCTCCTGTGTGGAACAGAGGATCAGGTTTGCCTCAGAAGGCAGCAAGCAAAAATGACTGACTGCAGGGAGTTGTGGATAATGTCAGTCATCAGGAAAGATTGGGCAACTTTTGAAAATTTGAAACTTTTTTGAAATGCAACAGAATACACAAAAACCACTGTACATCAAAGGAAGCGTGACCATTTCATATTTATATAAAACGCAGGTGAACTGAACAAAGCAAGCTCATCTGACCTCAGGTAAATTTTGCCAGCTTCATCTTCACTGACCATTTTGTTTGGTTCATTTTTAAGTAGAACAAAATGTTATGGCTGTTAAAGATCACAAAGAATAATGTTAATGTCTAACGTTAATGTTAACGTCTAATGACTAACATTAGCCTCGAAGTCTTAAAAATGGCTTTTTTTTCTGAAACCTGCTGAAAAACACACTGTACAAATTTTCAAAATGTTTTCTGAAAACTGGCTTCAAGCTGAATAAAGCAGACCTTTTTTACCTTACACTTTCAAGAAAAATAACTTTTGGCTCTGGAAAATTCTTGAAAGAATGAGCTTCTGTATACATTATAGTCTCCTAGTTAGGTCTCTATTTATCCTATCTCATACTTTTACGTATATTGTAAGGCTGGGGTTATACTACATTACTTTAGAGTCCATTTGGCAGTTGCATGCAGACTTTGCACCCTTGAAGTGTAGTATCTGCACTGACAATCCTAACAGGTCACAGCAAATTAGAGGGCACATCTGCACAGAATGTCATGCACACCCTCTAAAGATGAAATGCACATTAGTTGGACACTTATGCATATGCAATATGTAATAAACCTGTGTTACTCGTCACTGTAATCCAGTCCATACTGCCACAAAGAGATCCCTTCTACAAGCTGTTATAATATGAGCGATGAGGATAAAATTGCTAATCTTTGTTCCACACAAAAATTTAGAACTTCAGCTTAATGCTTAATGGCAGTGTGAAATAGTCAGCTTGGGATTTTCTAGACTCAATCTTTTTAGTACCAAATTCTCACTTTCTTTTCCTATCCCTCTACTTTGGCTGAGCAAGGAAACACTGTGTGAATGCACAAAGAGAGAATTTCATAATAAGAACTCTTTAACTTCAGCAAAACCCAACTGATTTGTCTGAGGCTGTAAAAGTTTCGTGTTAGCTTCAGATTAACTTTGGAGAGTATTTCCACATAGAGTGAGGAATGTGGATTTTGTTCCCTCATTACTTTGGGTATGGATTTCTTTGCAGTCAGTATGGTCAACAAATTAACTAGTAACTGATTTTAATTTATAATGTGTATGTCAGTGTTGCTTTCAGTAAAAAAGAAAGTGAACTTTTAGATATTCAGCATCAGAGTGAAAAAAAGGCTGAGGAGCTTTACTCAAGGTTTCTCAAGGTTTAGTTATTATGGTTTTGTTTGGATTAATAATTAATTTTAATATATTAACTTAGACTTTTAGACT
>VUQS01000832.1:0-19103 GCA_015108495.1 Heterochromis multidens | reverse complement strand
AGGAAAAAAAAGCATATTGAGGAAGAAAAAAAGAGGAAGCTGTCAAATTACTGTTGAGTCCACAGTGGTTCATCCATCATAGCCTATTAATAATCTTTACATATGTGTTTAACATTTTTTATTGATTATTGTTGTCTTCATATTAAAAAAAAGGTGACAGACCTTGCTTCCATCTCCCCCGTGGTGATAGTGGGAGCCTGGGGAGTGAACAGGGGAGGTTGTGGGGGAGTTGGGCAGGATGTTGATGAGGTCTGGATCCACTATGTCTTGGTCAAACAATTCAAAAAAGCCCATTCCATCTGATCCATCTGCAGAGAGGGAAAAAATGTGTTTACCATCTCTAAATGTGAGCAGAAATATATTGTAGTGCCGCTGAGAGCTGTAAAAAAAAAAAGTTAATAAAATAAAAAGAAGCATACCGGGATTTATGGGGTTAAAGGTGTCGATGTCGATGGGCTCTGAAGTGTTAGTGTTGACCTGCACCATGGCTGAGGTGGGGAATACCAGTATGTGTGTGCAGGATGTGTCCTGAGGGGTGCTCAGCTGCGATGTTTGCATGTTAAGGGTGGTGCTTCGACCAAACACCGAACCTGTCGACACAGAGTCTGCAGAGACGAGATGAAGGAAAGAGCCATCAGATTTAAAGGTTTCGCTTAAATGAAGTGAAACTAACCAAACTTTAAATATTATTTCTGTAACCAAGTCTGAGTAAGAATTTTTTTCCTTTTACCTGGCATAATGACAAAGGAACCCTGAGGCTCCATGGCAACCAAGCAGGCGCTAAGGATGCTGGGAGTGTCAGCAGCAGAGATGCCACACATCCTACACGTCTCCTTCAGTCGCTTACTAAGGGACTGCAAGTTCCTCCTGCTCAGCAGAATACTCCAGTCTGAAACGGAGAAGACACGAGCACATTAGCGTGTGTGCGTGTGTGTGTTCGTTCCTCCGTGTAAATGCGTAAACTGTCCGCTCTGCAAACACTGCAGGAGTGTATGTACCTCTCAGCTCGCCGTGGCCCATCCTTCCAAGGCGCCCGATAACGACCCTCCACGGCAGTGACGTCAGCTGCACCAGGCCGAGGCACCACTCCCACAGCTTCTGCAGACCCACCCGTCGGGCTGAGCCCTTTTTCCTGCGAGCCCTGCAGTAACAATATAGACATGAACTTATGAGTTAGAGTTGTTTTGCACTTTAGTTTTGATTTTGTTTTAAATCTATTCTTTTCAGTACAGTTTAGTGTCCAAGTCTAGTTTTTATTTTCATTTTTGTTAACTAAAAGATTGTTTTACACTTAGTTTTAGTCAACTATAAAGACTTTGGCATTTATCAATAACCAAACTGATTTTGTGGTACTGAAGGATTTTTTTTGTGAACATGAGGTCAGGCACCTGTTGGGTACGTCGATGCTAATGATGCAGGTCTCCAGCAGTTCTCCGTGTTGGTCGGTGCAGGAGGCCAGCAACCATCGCTGGTCATGGGACAGACAGTAGCCGACAAACAGGACGTTGTACTTCTGCGATGCCTCGCCAAATGTCTCCCCGAGCTCAGTCTGCTTGTCTTTTACTGGAGCCAAAATGAAGGGTGGCGTATACAGACGCAGACACTCGGGCCTCTGCACAGAACAAAACACTTATTTAGGTTAAAAGAGCAACAACACAAGGTACGACGACACAATGCCGGACTGTGCTGGGCAGCTAGTTTTTACAAAACTCTGATAGTTTAGTTTCAGATAAGTTACCTCTGGGTTCTTCAGTGCCATGTCGATGGCAAGACCAGGGCCAAAGCCCGTCAGAGCCTTGAAGTTGGTGGAATTGGGAAGAGGCCGACGACACTGAGTGAACACAGAGAAAGCCAGCGACTTAAGGTGCTGGCTGTAGACGTGGCGCCCCCCGCTGTGCACTGGCTGCAGCAGATACTGGCAGGGAACAATCTGACGTGAGAGGGGGCAAAAAAAAAAGAAAAGGCATTTTAAGAAGGCCTTTAATACTGGATGTTTAAGGATTTGTTAGACTTAAGCTTCACTACACATTAGTGTTTACTGAAGTTTCTGTGTTAGTGATGGGTTTGTGTTTGTAAAATCTGCAGATGATATCTCATGGACATGGAAATCTCAACACAGTTCTGAGGGGGACTGGATCGAAGACTGCCACTGCTTTCTGACCATTACCCACTGTTTTATAGTGAAAGAAGCATTAGGTAACTTTGAACTCAGTGGATAATGGGGCAGAGCTTGGAAAACCTTATGGTTTGTCTGTCTCACTTGCTCACAACTTGTTTATAACATGAGACACTACACACTATACTATTGGTGAGATGTAGTTTAATCACCAAAATGAAATCTGGTTAACTTAAAGATCAGAATTAGTTTTAAAAGTATCCCAACCACAAAAATGCCATAAACTTCTCTGTATGTCAGCTGTTGTGCTCACCGAATTGATGTCTACTCATTTGGTAACCTGTGCACAGGATCATCAGATATGCTCTCTACACGTCCATATCTTTCAGTATAAAACTTGACATCAGACTCTGCTATAACTTATTAGAATGAAAGAAAAAAAATGTGATCACTCAAATCTAAACTGCACAGATTTGAATGTGTGGATGTTTTTTTTTACTCAATACAAAACTTTGTGAGAAGACTTTAATGTGCACATCAGTACTTCTGAACATCTGCAGCACATTAGAACAGTGTTACTGACAAGTGTGAGTGATCATTATGGTAATTATAATCATGGTATGAAAATTTCACACTGTTTCTCGAAGCAGTACTGCCGTATTTATAAAATACAGGTCAAACCAAAGCGTTGCTTTACTAAACAAAGATTACCAAATCTTAGCTTGAAGGAAAAGTTAATGACAACACATCTGAAAGATTAGCATGTCTGCAGCGATAGGACTGAATGGATATTAGCCCACCCCATTATGCCGCTGTTGTACTGAAACCATTAGCACATTCACGCCTCTTGTGTTTCAGAGTTCCCTCTGGCATACTGATGCAATCTTGTGTCACTATATCACAGGTGTGGCAGTTACCACCTCCATTAGTGCCTGCTAATGATTCCCCTGCTCCTTCTCACCTCCCTTTGTGCCAGCTGGTAACCTGCTCTGTTATAACCAAAGTAGCAAACTGATCATATGTGTAGAAAAAGATAACTTATTTTGTGAAATACCCTAGATTTTGGGGTCTATTTTGTTATACACTATTCCAAATATTTATTAATCTTAAATCCACAATTATGAAACCAATAAAAGTTCTGTTCTACCTGCACTGAGACAGAGTTTCTGATGCAAGCAGGCAGGAAGTGGAGCATCTCCATGTAGCAGCGCAGCAGGCCCATCGTGTAGGTACTCGAATGGACCTCTCTGTCTGCGTCTTCATAGCTGAAGGGGTCCACGATGTACACCACTATAGCAGGCGGGTAAGACACAGCGTGGGACTCTCCGTCTGTTGGCTTACCCACTTTGTCTCTCTCCATTGTGCTGTTAAAAAGAGGCAAATAAGTACTGAAGCAGGTCGATAAATTACCTTCATTAGATCTGTCAATAATGTTCATATGATACAGCCCTAAACTTTTTCTAGACATTACTCAAAAGACGTGCACATGAAAAACCAAATATTAAACGTTCAGTGCAGTCAGACCAGATGTTAGCCGCTCTTTAACCTGCCAGCTCCAAAGTCCACGCGCATTCTGGAGTTTGTTGATGTTGACTTTTCAGAAGGCAGGATACAGACGACCTCCTGCCTCCTGCAAACTCTATTCAGGCAGCTCCCTCACCTAAACAGCACAGAGTACTTCCAGTGGTGCAAATGCTTCTGAAGTGTACCTGCTGTGTGCTACACGTGAAAGAAATTGTCCAAAGTTCATGCATGAAAATGACTTGAGCTAAATCGTGGTAGCCAGAAATTTAAAAATTAAATTACTGAAATAAAAGTAGAGACACATAGTGCTCACAAGATGTGTTTTTGGCATAACAAAACTTTAGATCTCACTAATATAATATTCCCTTCAAAACACATGACACACAATAGTTTTTGACAGCGCAGCCAGAAAATAATCTATTACTGATAAGCCCATTTGGTCAGTGAGTAACTAAAAAAGCCCATAAATCAAGAAGACTTTGCATGCCTTTCAGTACCTTGAAAGAAGGTGTCTCACAGAACTGTAGTAACATCAGAAGCACATCAGTCAACTTAAAAGCTTTACGTTTCTACCTGATTCTGTGTCTCTGTAAAGCAGTTGTAGACCAGTCTCTCGCTCAACTTAAAACTTAAAATAATAAAAAGAAAAAAAAAAAAACTGATCACTTTTCATCAGTCCTGTGAATGCACGCCAGCTGTGAGTAGGCTTGGTGAGGTAACTAGCAAACTAAAATTTAAACCCTCTCTCAAATAGGAAGAATTGAGACAGGACAACCAGCATTTGCTAGGAGTGGTGAAAGATTCAAAACATCATCTGGCTCACGATCAATCACAGTTCACTGCCCGTAAAATAACAAATATGACCTTGAGCACAAGTTAGGTGAAGTTTTACTAAAATTCAACTAATCCTCTAGGAGCAGTAACAATTCTTGTGAAATATGGACAGACAACAGACACCTTTCTACATTGGTCCTCATTGGTCCTTTGGCTGGGTGAGCTAACCTACCTCTCTGGGGTCTCAGTGGGTCCTTGAGACTGGTTAGCAGACGGTCCGTTTTCAGCTAGGCCCCCTGTGCCCTGCGAGTTTGACTGGGGTCCATTCTGAGAAGTGCCACCCTGCAAGCTTGCTGTCCCAAATGGCGAGAAAGAACTTGGCTTGGCTGAGGTCATTCCCCCAATAGTCTGCGAGCCTGAGGAGGAAGAGGGAGGGGTGCTGTTGACCTGGGCAGGCTGGGCAGAGCTGGTGCTGGAGCAGGTAGTGGTGGTGCTCTGGAGCCCTGATGAGGTGCTGGAAGAGCTAGAGGGCTGGAAGGTGGAGGCGGTCGTGGTAGGGTTCCGCTGGGACAAAAGAGAGCTATCCAAAGACTGCTCTGACAGGTATGGAGCTGAAATGGATCCCAAAATAAAAAGAAAATGAGAAATCATTTTTATAAACCATGTGACTTTACTTGCTTTGGGTTTTCAGCACTATGAGCAATCATATTACCTAGATCATAGCGGCACACTTGAGCAAAGAGTTTGAGCTTATTAAAGGCCTCATTGTTTCCTTCTCTGGCAGCCATCTTAACGAACCAGTCACTAAGGGGCTGCTCTGTCATGCTCCTGCCTTCTCTGGTGCCAGCCTTCAATATGCCCTCTGGGTGACTCTTGCAGATGGGCCTGTGTTGCCCCAGCTGGCATGCCTGTCAAGAAAAAAGGAGGGAGTGCAAGAATGCAACAATGAATCACTTCTGTGGAGCTACAAAACTGTTTCTGTAGACATGTCAGTACAAGAAGAGTGAGTTTTATAAACTGCCAGGTGCATACCTCATACATAGCACTTAGATCTTTGAAAAAGGAATTGGCCCCGCGGAGCAGAGCCTCATTATCAGGGCAGATGACGACATATCCCACATCCCTCTGGGAACCAAAAGGATCCAGGAGAAGCTTCTCCCAGTAGGGCAACCCAAAAGGAGACAGTACCACGAAATCATATTCGTAACCAACCAGAAAGGTCGGGATGGACAGAGGCTCAGGAGACTCGTCAGTACCTGTGAAGAAAAATAGACAAGCTAGTGTCTTTGAAGACAATAAAGCAATAAGCCCCACAATATTCTATAAATCTCTAAAAAAAACACTTTGCACACACCATATGATCCCCTCCCAGCCATTTTATGGAACTGCTGCCAGGTAAGTGGTCCCTGAACACCCCAAGAGCGCACACTCCTTTTCTTCTGAATGGTATCCTGCAGCACAGGCTGGAGGGACAACAACACCCGGAGGACATCCACAGAGTATAGCTTGCTCATGTCTGCAGCTACAAGAGGAGAAACAAGGAAGAAGGATTAAATTTCTGCTAGGAACACATAAGGGAAAAATTCTACTTTTAAAGAAGCAGTAATGTGAGAATACATACATTTGCGTTTTGGCCACTGATGAAGACAGGTGCTTTTCACTAGTGTTTCATCGACTTTGCCTCCTGACATGTTGTCCATGAACTGCCTGCCATGCTCCAGTGCCATGTAGCAGTCGTTATAACAGTCTCTCTCTTCGACCCTTGGGAACGAACTGGGGGCTGAAGTTGGTTTGGGGTACTCCACGCCTGCCATCGGGGCAAATGGATTGGTGCACTGGTCCTGCAGCAACAGGATTAACTCATCTGGAGGCTTCTCCTTCAGGCTGCCTGCTTTGTGTGATGTAGAAGCTCGCAGCTCTTCGAAACACCGCTCTGTGTCTCGAGCAGCATCTGAGCCCCGTCCCACCACGTCTAGTTCATCCTCTAGAAAGAGCCCAGCTGACTGGCCAAAGCGCCGATTGGTGACAGCACTAAAACCACAAGTGCATGAATACTGGGCCTCGCCGTTGTCCTTGAGGTATACGCCTACATCTGCCCCTCGGATGTTCATGTTACAGACGCACACACAGCAACTGTCGAAGTTGCAGTCCTTGAAGAGGTTCATGACTGACTCAGAAAGTATGAGGGTGACATAGAGGCTGTGTGCCTCAGGGATTGAGGGTACAGTGGCCGGCTCAACAGAACTGAGGGGTCGGCAGGTGGAGGGTGTGGAGGCAGGAGAGTAAAGGTCAGAACTGTCATACTTGAGGGAGCCCTGGACGCTGGATGGGCCACGCGGTGTCCTTGGAGTGCGGGGGGTGCGAGGCGTGGGCACGGAGAAGCGTGGCGTGGCTGGAGATGGTAGAATACCTGCACCGCTGTTGCTGGGAGGAGCGCTGCTGGACATGAAGGGTGGGTGGGTCTGCGGGGTGTAGGTTTGACTATAGTCAGGCTCCACACTGGGGACATTACTGTTAAACAATGATAAACAATGATTAAGGTTAATTTCATGTTGTGATGTTTGGCCATAAAGCAGTATAGAGCTGGAGAGTACATGTACAGCAAGTGGCCCTATTGTGCTTTTTCTTCTCTTTTCTATATACATTGTTAGAATGGTGGATGCACATAATACACATGGGCAAAGTTTAATGAAAGTTATCATATGTTTTCTACCCTTAGCTTTGTATGTCACAGAGAGGGAGTATTCCCAATATGGTCATCTCAGGTAAAAGGCTCTTGATGTGAGCACAGCAGCCCCACCCACTTCCTGTTCACACAAATTTAGTTTGTAAGCTGCAGCAAATAAGAAGAAAGTTGGCTTGAAGGGAAAGGAGCTAAAATGGCTTGTTTCAGACATAAGATGACCTGCGGGTGGTGTAGGCCCAGTGTAAGATAAATAAGGATTATTTTGAACTGTGAAACCTGCAAAACTACTATAGTAGAGTCCATGAAAAAAAAACATATAGCACTGCAAATAAATGTAACAGGTCCACTTTAAATGAAGCTGTACTGTAATAAACTCAATCTGTGAGGAACACTGCTTGCTTAACAGATCACACATCTAAGATGGGAAAAAATTAATGCAGTAAATGCATTTACCTGTCTTTAGTGAGGAGACTGGTGCTGGACACCGGGGGTATCAGGTCCATTTTGCCCAGGGTCCAGCTCGGCGTGTACACACAGTCTTCTGGCAGTTTGATAGGCAACAGACACTGGCTGGGTAGTGTCTTCAGGGGGGCGTACATAGAACAGCCGATGAACAACTGACACGTCTCTGGCTTGTACACAAAGGAGAAGTCCTGAAAGCAAAAACACTGGTCACTCAACAATAAAGAAAAATTATAACAGTTTCCTCTCTACTTAGCAATTGTGTCATGTATTATACCTTTATTTCAGATGGCTTAGGGCTGCAGAAACCCTCCTCCACCTCCATCTTGAAGTGGTTATTAAGCTGGCTGCCGTCCAACAGGGTGAGCCCCGCCCCTGCTTCCAGGCTATCCTTGCTGCCAGAGTTCATGGGAGAATAACCCTGCTGCTCCAGGGAAGGTGGGGTGGGAAACATCTGGTGCAGGTCTGCTGAACCTAAGGAAAAGACATTATCACTTCTCTTGAAACAACATGTTATGTAGTTATGATGTATGATGCACAATGAATAACTGATGCTTATTTTTCTTACTTATGCAAGACAGGGGATCCAGTGTGGTTGGCTTAGTTTCTTTACCGCCAAACTTGTCATCTGTACCGACACCAGCTCTTTTGGATCCAGGCTGTGCAAAAGGGGGAAACAAGACAACATACTCAGTACATCTGGGAGTTTAAACAGGCTTCATGGGCAGACATCACCATCAGCTCCTGAATATGTCACAACATGCACTTACTGCTAGCTCATCTTCATCTGAATTGAAGATTTTATCCAGGTCGCTGTAGGACACAGCCAAGTCATTCTCGTGGATGAGGCTGGTCGAGGCTGAGGGTTTACTGCCTGAAGGACCCTGACCATCTGCACCACAAAACAAATTGAGGGACATATTCTGAATTAAAAAACACACAAGTCCAAATATCTTATTTATTTAAATTTCAAAGCGAAAACAGAATAAACTTCTCACCATCTGCAGAAGTTCCAGATCCTTCATCCACCTGGGTTAAAAAAAAAAATGACAGGAATTACTGTCATGACCACTTGTTTATCACTATTTGTACTTGTATACAAGACTCTGATTATCAAACATGTTCCTAAAATGAAGGTCACTGTTTTTCTAACCACACGAGCACCATGGAGCATCATTTTTATGAGTTAGCTGAGACACACCAGGGTGTTGTTTTCCATACATTGACTAAAAGATCCAAAATCATCTGCTGATCCTCATTACACTGGCTTGTTTAGACAATTTGATTAGAAAAGTGGGACTCAATTATCAACATGACTGCACAGTCCTGTAGTAATTCACTAAGGTATACATACTGGTACTAGAAATCAAAATGTACTTTATACCAGTAAATATCTGATGGAGGAAGCAAACAAGACTATGAAGCATGTAAAAGCAAATTTAACTAACATAACCTGCGATACAGACACATTTTGATTACTGATTAAGTACTGCTGGTCAATTCCCAACTTAAAATATCAGCACATGCACTCTCAAAAGGCAACTACGACTATGTAGCAAAGGAAAATGAATGAAATAAGCTCTGGGTTAGAACTGAAAATGTGTAAAACACAATCTCAACCCTTGTCAGGAGCCCACCTTGTGTTTCTTGTTTCCCTCCTTCTCAGCTCCAGACTTGTCCTTCTTCTCGGTAAAGCTAAACTCCTCGTCTCCTTCTACAAAGGCGTAAGGGTCTGGCTCCTCACTGGGTTCTTCATCTCCTGAGGTTGAGGCAAGATGGCTGTTTCTCCGCTGGGTGTAAGTCCTAATCAGTTCCTGGGACACCTTCAGGGAATGCGTAGAGCCTGACATTAACCTGAGGATAAGAAAATTATTAAGACATGCAGAGATATTCTTTTTAAATAAAAAAAAAAAGAAAAGAAAAAAGTAAACATTTGATTGAAAGAATTCGCAGATTGGACATCAGATACTCACTCTGTGACAGAGACTACACTTTCAGCTCCTCCACCGCCCCCAGAATCGTCTCGTATTTTATCTATAGGTAGCTGGGGTGTTATGAAGTTCGAGGCCTTCTTCTGAGGGAGGAGGAAATACTTCCAGGGATTATGGGTGGAGTCTTCACTGGGGTTGATGGCTGAACCTATAAAGACTGTAGGTTCAAGGGTTTCATTGTAGGTTGAGGGAAAGGGCAAAGGCATAGGCATGTTCTCCATCTGAGGCTCCTCAGATGAGCCCTTTGGTGGCATCTGACAGGGTTCCACTGATGGTGGGTAGAACGGTTGGTGAATGGGCGTGGACGAGTTCTTCATGCCACCTGGAGTCATGTCACCTTCTACGTGATCGCATGGATGTGGGCTGAGAGGAGGGGGAGGCGGAGATCCAACAAGGTCTGCGGGAGGGCCATGCGCGTGCAGCGTAGGGGCTTTGGACTGCACTGTGTCAACATGGTGCAGGCTGGGATAAGCAACCTCTTCCTGTGATCTGAGGCAAAGCCTTTGGGTCTGCGGCTCCAGGGACTGCTCCTCGCTCACAGAGTTGCGGTGGTGAAAAGGTGTCTGTGGCCTCTTCTGCTGCTTTTCCCCCTTCTCCAGCTTTTCACCCAGCTTGTGCTTGGGGGCTGGCTGGGCAGGCTGTCCTGATGAAGGTGGGTGTCCTGAGGTGCTGCTAGATCGCTGTTTCTGATTCTTATGTCTGTTTGAAATAAAACAAATAATGTTTACAAAATATTTTTTAAAAAATTTAATAAAAAAAAATCACTGGTGAATTTACTCCACTAAGCATACCTTGAGCAATTACAATGCAGCCTGTGAGTTGGCTCCACAAAATCCCAGAGTCCTGTTTTTTCTGTCTCCTCCTCACAGGTTCCATTTGTCAATGTAGTAAACTTACTCCTAGAAAGAGTGGGAATACAGACATGTTATCCATTAAGATGGAGGTAAAACCTGAACAAATGGAAGTTTAAGAAGATGGCACAAAACATACTTGTTCCCTGTATGGTTTAGGTTATACTCCTGCCACACAGACTCCACCATCTGGCCGGCCATCCTGCGAGGGATTTTACCGCCATGTAGAGTGTTGTTAGAGCTGTAGCCATTGGATGCAGAGGACAACTTGAGCCACTTCTGGGCAGGCTGATAATCTGTGAGCAGGTAAGATGTCAAAATAAATTCAATAGAGTTGGTATGCAGAATCTCACAAAAATAAAGGCTGATAAATGTGTAAGCATTTAATTCTGCTCAAAGTGCAGTTCCAAGTCTTACCAGTCTGAGCCTCCTCTGGTGATGTTGGAGGAGTCAGAGTGACAGAGGACATGGCAGGATCTCTATGAGCAGCCTGGCCCTGCTGAGCACCACACAGGCTTCCTGAGGCGTTGGCTGAGCCCTGAGGGACCACAGTAGGGAGGTCCGACAGAGGGAGAAGCACCAGGCAGGAAGGATAAACCATCCTTACTCCCGCTGAAACCAAAAGGCATTCATTGATTTTAAATACACAGTGTAAAGTGCACAGAATTGAACAAAGCAAATACGCATTTCTAAATAAAACAATATCTGGTTATGACTGACTCATTTATTCACCATCACTAACAATCAAGCCTCTCTGGAAGTTGTTTTTATACCAAATGATTTTTCATTTAAAAAAAAAAACAAAAAAAAGACCAAAAACACTTTTTCTAATGTCTAAGCATTTTATTTACAACTGGATTACATGAAGCAGAGTTGTGTGATTATTTAGCCTACAGATGATTACTATACAAAAATATTTAGCATCTCTCCAAAGAACCAAGGATAAAGAGATTTATTTGTTTTTTAAAGACACTTTTTTGAGTGAGTTTGACACTTTTTTAAGGCTCCGTTATAGCTGTGGACTAATCTCCTATTCATCTCATACCTGCCAACACCTCCGTTTTTCATGGGTTTTCCCGTATCGGACCATCTCCCAGTGCCTCCTGTTTTGCCGTTCTGTCAGGAAACCCCCTTAATTTACACGACACTCAGACTTTATTATGAATAACTGCAGGGCTGCACAATTAATCGAATTTTAATCTCAATCGCGACTTTGGCTACCCATAATTAAATGAACGAGCGGTACTGAAAATCTGTGCTCCACCAATAGAACGCAAAGCAAAATCTAATAAATCGGTCCATAATTCACTGCCTGACGACATGTCTGCATGTGCCAATCACAGCTTGAGGGTTCCTGAACAAGTCTGGATGAGTAAAATTACATTTAAAGACAGAAATACAACAAAATTCAAATGTCCAGCAAAGCAGAACGTGAAAAGTTTGTCCCTCGAAGTGGATCATCATCCATTGTTTGGAAATACTTCAGATTTAGGGCAAGTGATGTTAAAGACGAAATCATATGTAAAAACTACTGTAGAGTTGTGTCTGTACCACAAAGCAACACAACTAACTTATTCAACCATCAGAAAACACACCACAAACTGCAGTATACTGAATGCATGAAGGCCAAGAACAACAATGCAATGGCTGGTAAGAGGAATTGTTCAACATCAACTCAGATGTTCATAAAAGTGAGCCTGTGTAGCCATCCAGCTAAAAAAAAAACAAAAAAAAAACACACACAATGAAATCACCAATGAAATCTCATTCCATTTGGCCAAAGATGTGTGTCCAATAAACACAGTAACTAACGAAGGCTTCAGGAAAATGGTCGACATACTGGACTACAGATATGTTTTCCCCTTGCACAATTATTTTTTCCAACGTGGCAAAACCTGCACTGTATGCAAAACATCGCAGGGGAAACGGGGAGGAATATGCAGCTGTTGAGTACTTTGTTTCAAGTTTTATTCATATTCATCATGCAGGTACAATAAATGGAGTGAAAGACTATATTTTGCTTCTAGCAGATGCACTTAGGTCAGGTGAATAAACACCGTATTTGTCGGCAAATATGTTTTAATCAACAGGAATGTAGCGCAGTGTAAAGGTGAAAGCAGTGCCCTGCTGATTTAATTCTGTGTCAAGTTTTGGTATCATTTTTATATTTTTTATTTTTCTTCGTAGAGATGCACTGAATTCAGGTGATTGAAGGACCAATTTTATTTTGATCCAAAGATTTGTATAATCATTTTGGCCATAATTTTGCAGCCCTGAGTAATTGGTGGACGAGGGTTGAATCCTTAAGTTTTGTCTAGTCTTACCCAAATTGCCAGACTGCGTATCAAGTACAGTCTACACACACGGCCCACCCACGTACAATGTCAACCCATCTGTCAATGCAACCTGGTAACCCACATGAAGCTGCATCCTGCTGAATCAAGGGGTTTGTGCCGCTATTCTTTGCACAGGTAGCTAGATGGCTCGATATTTTAGCTGTTGCTTCACCACTTCAGCTCTCCTTACTGAGAACATGAGAAGCTTTAAAACACTTTAACATAAATAATAGTGAGTGTTTCCCCATCTGTGACTTGCTGGATGTCTGTGACAAGGAAGTGCAGACTTTAATAAAGTTGGAAAGCTATGCACTAATTTGAATTTGCTAGATTGTCAACTCAAAAGCGAAACATAAAAGTGCAAAACTTCAATTAAACTTATTTACTTAGTGTAGTTATTCTAAGGAACTTAGTTTTTGGGGTTTTTTTTTAAGGGTTGGCACATTTTATCTTTTTAAAACATTCACTGTGATACTGTGCCACCAAGATCACCCTCCTCATATAAACAGACGGACAGATAATCCTTCTGGATTTTCAGACCAAAATGTTGGCAGGTATGCCATCTTCATATTAAAATGACTTGACAATTTAGTAATTTGTTTTTCAAATTAGTAAATAAATAAATCACTTAACTTACCTTACGCTTCCTTGCTTGCATTCAGTGATCCATGACCACTTCATTAATATATTAAGAAGCCTTACCAACAAGGACCTCCACAGCTGCCAGGGAGTCATCCTCCCAGTCCGTATCTTCCATCTTGTCTTCTTGGACCTCCTTGGGATTGGGGCTGATGGGATAAAACTGCCTCCACTCTTCTATGAGCTTCTGAGTAGGGTGGTCTGACATCTTAAAAGCCTGGCCCGTGAGGGTCCCATTCAAGCCATAGGGGCTCAGGATGACTGTAGGCCAGAAGAGTTGGAGTAATTTAATTCTAAAATCAAAACTTTGGTATAGTTCAATTTAATTCATCACTACTTGCACAGCTCTTATGATCCTACCTTGCAAGGGGCTGGAGCTTTGCTGTGCAAGGCTCAGGTGCTCCTCACTCAGTCGTTGAAGAGGCTGATGCTGAGCAATCTCAACACTCGTGCACACGTTGCTATCCCCATGTACGAAGAAGTTGAATGCACAAGAAAGGTGCTCGCTGCAAGGTGTACCAAAGACAAAAAGAGGGACTGTTATGCTTAGAAAGATTAGCCTACAACAAAAGCTCATCAGTAAGTAAATAAGCACTTGACTCAAACACCTAGAAGCTAACAAAAACCTCTGAGGGCCACTGAGATCATCAGTGTACTCGCTGTCACTCAAAGTTAAGGAATGACTTAAAAAAAATAAATAAATAAAGGCAGGGCTGATAAGAGTGGAGATAATCATATTCGACTTGACGCTCTGATTCACATCATACTTTCAGGTGAAAAAGGTAGTTTCCACAGAAACAAGGCCAATACCTCCAATCAGATGGTGCATGTAGTACACACTGCTTCACCACAATTTTTAATCAAACCCTAACAATATGAGGCACAAATATACATAGGAAATTCTTATAGCACTGAAATGTTAAAACAATGCCCATCTTTATTTTCTAACCACGTCTCGAAGGCCAGGCAGCTAAATTCACTAAAATAGTACTCGTTGACATGATTTCTGTAAAACCACAGTGCAAACTCAGCAGTTTCCAAAGACTGCTGTGTTTACCAGTTAGAGAGGGCAGGCGACAGAAAGACTGCCAGACTCCTCTGTTAGAGGTGCAGCTTCTCTGCCACAAAACACACTTGTGGACCTCTTTATATAAAAACAGAAGCTAAAAACCAGTGAGCAATAAATCACCTCCTCTTCTACACAACAGCCTTTTTATACAGCTGCTAAAACTCTTTGAAACCATTGACAAAGTAGCCAGAGGGAACTAAGCCAAAAGCTTGTGCATCAAACACAAAGTCACCCTGGATGAACACACACAAGAAACTGAGACTCGAATGAGCTTGTCGGGGAACTCTAGGGTCCTCCAGGCCCCTTTTTCAAAAGCAGATGCTAAATCTATGTCACCACCCTTATGTACGGGAGGTAAGGAAATACAGCATTACACAACTCCATTCTGAACCAGACAGATATTTATATGTTGCTGTTGCTAGTTCACCTCAAGCTTTTATTTGTACAACAACAACACAGACCAGTTTTGCACTTTGGAGAGATGTGGACACAAATGCTTTTCTATAACCTTCTGAAACAAACATTTTTTTAAAGCCTACAATTTCACAGAAAACTAAGGATGCAGTACTGTTGTCACTGGCTCGAACTGCAGTATCAGTGACTGTGACAATGGACTGATTTATTCAATTTAGTTTTATGTTAATCCATCTTAACTACATCACATGTCAGCAGTGCACAGGTAGAGCTGCACATTTTGCTAGAAGCAGAGCAACACTGCATGGAGGGTGCCAGCAGTTTAGTGGTATTTCACACCGGCTACAACAACAAATCACCTTATTTGCAACCTAATTTTGATTTTACAGCAAGCAGTGTTTAAATGAGTTGCCAACAACAGAAGAAGTCCGTCAACGGTGCCTTCTCGCATGGCTTTTCTCTTCCTCATTATATTAGGTTTAAAACTCCAACAGAACCATTTATTTCACTTACAGTACCATAACAATTTGTTGTTCTTTATTCCAAATTATTATATAAATGTAATAAATTGATTCTTACTGTCATATGTATTTGTTTATCTGTTAAACAACTTAGTCAGATGTTGCCAGTCTTTTCTTTACAGAAAAATAAAATAACGTATTAATTCATGAATGGTATTGGACGGGTATCTGTATCAGTACTTGGACTGAAAAAAGATGGATTGGTTCACACCAAATGAAACAGCATGAAAATGTGCCATGCCAATGATGTGATTCGAAAACTGCATCATTACATCTTGTTAAACTCCAGAAATCAGAATTTTCTGAGAACTGAATGATTTTATAGTCAAAGCAACATAGATCTAGTTGTACATTATTATAAGTTACAACAGACCACAGTGTACCTGTCATGTATGTATTCAGCTGTAGAGGCAGTATTAAAGGCAATGCTGTAGTGTCGTGATCACAGTGCTCAAAGCACGTCTTCAAAGGTGTGCAAAACTATTTTCCTTATAAGAAAATGGTGTCTCATCCCTAGAAACAGATATAAGCTTACAACAACATAGTGAAAACAATAAAGCTCCGAGCAACATTTCCCCCGCTGAATCCCAAACGGGAATGTGAATGATTAAAGAATGTGAAAGGCCAGAAACTGTTATACTAACTTAACACCATAAACGAGTACATCGGCCAAGTTGGGCTTCCCCATACAACACGTAAACAGTACACATGTGTAACATAAATTATCCTGTGTTTAACATGTCTAACACATGCATGCTTCAGTTCCTCATTCCTACATGTGTGTCACATTTCATGGTACTTTCTGCTCCGTGTAAAGAAAACTAGAAAAAGAAAACAAACTCACACATGCATCAAATCTCAACCAACACTCCAACAGCAAATACTGACTAATGTTCTACCCTTCAGCACACGTACAGTTCATGACACTTCATTCCACTGACATGTTTACCTTCAGCAATTGTATTAGCTCTTTTGTGTTATATAAAACACCCTGATGTATGTATAGGCTCAGCCTTAATGTGGAAAGGAACTTCTGTTGCATCTTTGGTTCATAGTGAACTTATTCTTGCCATACTCAGCCCTACAGATAGCTGACTACAGCAGGAATATGCTCTTGTACCAGTACAACAGGCTGAATTGAACCCCAGTTAAGAGCTGTGAGAAGATCACAAGAGGAGTTTCAGCTTTAATTTAACAATTTGTGGAATACCATACAACTTGGCTATAAAAAAAAGCAGGACGTACCTTTTATTAATGGTCTTCTCCTCCTTTTGGTATGGCTTGACAAACCACTTGCCAATACGAACAAAGCCCCGGTTCATGAGACAACGCTCCAACAGGTTGTGAATGGCTTTGAACAGCAGCGTTCGACACTCGTAGGATAGGCCACTTTCCCACTCACCATCCTCCTCACCTGAAACAAGGCAGATACAAACCAGATGACTTTAACAATCAAACCTCGATTTTCTGATAAAGCTAACCACCTAATGTTAAATGTGCTAGATTGGTTTGAAATACGTGTGTAGATGTAGTTTAGCTGTGCAAACAACTGACCACAATTACACCTGGTGTAGCCCATATAAATACAGGAAAACATTTGACATTAACAAAAGTCTTAGTTGCTGTTATGTAATGCCATGATCTAAAATAAAAGACTTCAACCCAGTTACTGACTTATGTAACAGAAAATGAACTATTTTGTTAAATTACGGAGAAATTATTCTGCAGGTGAAGCTTACTCATGCCAAACCTGAGACACAATACTTGTGTGTCAGCCCCTAAGGGTACTTTTTTTTTCTAAGAATATGAACATCAACAAAGCACAACTGAACATCCAGAAATCAAGACTGTGTCAGGTGACGTTGATGCACAACAACTTGCTCTAATCCTACCACGCAAGTCTGTGCCTTTGTGGCTGACAGCCAATCAATTCCAAAAGGCTTTAAAGACTTTAAAAAACCGGTTAGCCACAAATCTTAGGGGTTTACAAGTTGTTGCTATCAGATTTTGTATCATTAAAAATGTATTAAAAATATTTGATGTAGTTCAGGATGATTGGCCTCACTGTTGAAAACAAAGACAGTTTCCAAAAATGTAAGGACTTCAGGACAGTGGCTCTAGGAAGTATGTTAATAATATCAGCACACTTCACTTTGTTCAGATGGCAGAGAACTGAACTAACTGCCAAGAAAGCATGAGAATACATATATAATTCAGGGTAAATCACCAAATATTGTTGCCATTTAATTCAGTGAATGAATTAAACATTTTCACCTAGTAAACTCTGATGCTGTCAGAATCACAAATGCTGCAGAAGGCACGGAGAGGTTAAAGGCACTTACTTAAGAGCTCATTGTGGATAAGCTCTGCAAAACTGGGGTCATCACCCCACCAGAAAAGCCAGAGCTCTCTGCGACCTGGGGTGTGGTGTCTCCTCCAAACACTCAACACATCTGCCGCCAAGCATCGGCTGAAACTGCACAAGATCGGGTCCTCCTCAGTCACAGGGAAAAGGATAGGCGAGGAGGTGGGTCCTTGCCACACAAAACGCCGCCATTTAATTCCAGTCAAATCAGCCTAAAAGAGAAGAAGAAAATCAATGTGAGAATGAACACAGAATAACTGCAGAGCATTGAGCTATTTGTCAGTTGTTGACTGCATAACTCTTCATGCTTCTTGACCTAAACACACAGCAGTAAGAAGGCAACCACTTCCTTTGCTGTTCAAATTTCTATGAATAAACAAAGCTGAAAATTGAGGTTTGTTTACACTGTTGAAAGTTTTGCTATATTCTTTACACTTGCCACGATGATCATGTCCGAAGCCACAAGACATAACTGTAAGGAAATAACTTACAGCTAACAAGTTAACAACCAATGACAGACCTGTCAGTTTAAAACCAGGCTGTCTGTCTCAAAATGGTTGGTGACAGTCACAATTACTTTGCATACAGTGCAGCTGAAGTTAAGGGAAAACAATAAGCTCAGCTCGTTTTAAAGAATTTGCTCGTTCACTTGTTCTTCTTACCACCATGTAAATAAAGCTAATGCTTGCTGAACATTTTAGTACCCAGCGCAGTGTAAACACAAGATCATGAACCAGCCTTGGACATAGTTGCCATGCAGAATGTGCTCGCTCTGTTATGAAAGTTGGCTCAGATCACGATTTGCAAGTTGCAGGCCCGATGCCTTCACTCCAATCTGCAACTGACGTTACAAGGCTTGTTGCCTTATTAGCCAAAATGGCTTTCTGGCCTCTCAGGATCGCTAACGCTCGCTAGCTCACAGGGCAGAGAGTCTTACCAGGCAGAAGAGGTTGGAGTGGCAGTCCTCCAAACTGGCCCCGTTTGGTACAAAGCACGAACTCATCCTTTCACTGCGTTGTTGTAACGTTAAAGTCCATTTTCTCAATCACCTTCTGGGGGCAACAGCCGATCTGAGTAACTCGCTGGCGAAGCTGTTCAGCTCTAATTATCCCGTTAAAGCGCTAACCAAGCTGCTAGCTTCAGCTAGCTTCAGCTAGCCGACGCTAGCCAAACAGTCAACTTCTAACCGGCGCTAGCCACCACTATTAGCCTGGCAGCTAAGCTAACGTTAGACAGACAGCCAGAACTGTGAGCTGCTCGCTTTACGACTCATCAATCCTATCTGAAATGTATTGTCTGATCCGGTTAGCAGCAAGCTTGTTGCTACATCACCTCAACGGTAACAAAGCCAGGAA
>VUQS01000831.1:13110-35969 GCA_015108495.1 Heterochromis multidens | reverse complement strand
ATCTAGCAACTAATTAAGTTAATTGATATCAGGTCTGTAACATGATTAGCTATAAAAGGGATGTCATAGAGAGGCAGAGTCTCTCAGAAGTAAAGATGGGCAGAGGCTCTCCAATCTGTGAAAAAGTGTGTAAAAAGATTGTGGAATACTACAAAAACAATGTTCCTCAACGTCAAATTGCAAAGGCTTTGCAACTCTCATCATCTACAGTGCATAACATCATCAAAAGATTCAGAGAAACTGGCGATATCTCTGTGTGTAAGGGACAAGGCCGAAGACCTTTATTGGATGCCCGTGGTCTTCAGGCCCTCAGACGACACTGCATCACTCATCGGCATGATTGTGTCAATGACATTACTAAATGGGCCCAGGAATACTTCCAGAAACCACTGTCGGTTAACACAATCCGCCGTGCCATCTGCAGATGCCAACTAAAGCTCTATCTTGCAAAAAGAAGCCATATTTGAACATGGTCCAGAAGCGCCATCGTGTCCTGTGGGTCAAGATTTATTTGAAATGGACTGTTTCAAAGTGGGAAAGTGTTCTATGGTCAGACGAGTCCAAATTTGACATTCTTGTTGGTAATCACGGACACGCGTCCTCCGGTCTAAAGAGGAGGGTGACCTTCCAGCGTGCTATCAGCGTTCAGTTCAAAAGCCAGCATCTCTGATGGTATGGGGGTGCATAAGTGCATACGGTATGGGCAGCTTGCATGTTTTCGAAGGAACTATGAATGCTGAAAGGTATATAAAGGTTTTAGAGCTCCCCTCCAGATGACGTCTATTTCAGGGAAGACCTTGTGTATTTCAGCAGGACAATGCAAAACCACATACTGCAGCTATTACAACAGCATGGCTTTGTCGGAGAAGAGTCCAGGTGCTGAATTGGCCTGCCTGCAGTCCAGATCTTTCACCTATAGAGAACATTTAGCGCATCGTTAAACAGAAAATACATCAAAGATGACCACGAACTCTTCAGCAGCTGGAAACCTATATCAGACAAGAATGGGACCAAATTCAAACACCAAAACTCCAGAAACTCATAACCTCCATGCCCAGACATCTTCAGACTGCTTTGAAAAGAAAAGGAGATGCTACATGCCCCTAATCCCAACTATTTTGTGCATAAAATTGTAAAATTTCTCAGTCAATTTGGTTTTCATTTTGTTCAAATTTAAAGAACGTCCCAACTTTTCGGGTTGTAAATAGAACCAAATCACAACAACAGTTGCCTCAAGGCACTTAATATTGTAAGGTAAAGACCCTACAATAATAGAGAAAAACCCCAACAATCAGACAACCCCCCCATGAGCAAGCACTTGGTGACAGTGGGAAGGAAAAACTCCTAACTAACAGGAAGACACCTCCGGCTCAGGGAGGGGCAGCCATCTGCCATGACCGCTTGGGGGTGAGGGGAGGGAGACAGGACAAAAGACACACAGCATTTTGGAATAACTGAAGGATCTGCAGGGAGCTTTTAGAACAACCGGATAATAATGAGTTACAATAGTCGAGCCTAGAAGTAATAAATAAATAAATGAACTCGTTTTTCAGCATCACTCAACACGACGTTTATAATTTTAGAGATATTGCGCAAATGCAAGAAAGCAGTCCTTTGTTTAATATTCGCATTGAAGGATATATCCTGGTTGTTAGGAATTTTTCTCGGATAGCTCAATCTTAGTTTCATCAGGCAGAAGAGGAATTTGCCTCTTATGATCTGAGAGTTATTTGGGTTCTTTTAGTGAGGAACATCTGGCCACTCTACCATACAAAAGCCTGTTTGATGGGTGGCAGCAGAAATGGTTCTTCTGTGATCTCCAGTCTCCACAGAGGAACTCTGGATTTCATTCAAATTGAGCATTGGGTTCTTGGTGTCTAACCAAAGCCCTTTGTCAATGAGCACTTTGGTTGGAAAACCTCAGAAAACATTTATAAACTTTTACATTTAAGACCAATACCAGCTATCTTGCTCCTAGGCAGACATTTTCTAGTATGCTCCACCACATCAGTGCCTTGACAAAACCCCATCTCACAGCTTGGTTCTCACTCTCAATACCATCACCTATGAGACCGGTGTGTGTGATCCATTAGACGTGTAGTAAATTTTATAATGACACAGGCCTCAGTCAGGCTGTAGTAGCATCTCAAGAACCATTAGTAGGAATAGGATGTCTAAGAGCTTTACTGTCATGACAGAATTATCTAATTGGGATATTTCATCGATTTATTTTTTAAATAATTTGTCAAAACAGTTTGAAAACCTATTTTTATTTGTCATTTCTGAATTAATGTATGAATTAATGATTTAGAAAAATGAGTCAAATCCATTTTAAGATGCAACGGAAGCATATAAAAACTTGAAAGGGTCTGGAAACTTTCTGAATATATTCCACAGCGCGGCATAACATATAAAAGTTTAAACATTGTTAGAGAAAGCTAGCCACCTGACTACTGCTCATTACATGAATGTGTGTATATATGAACGTGGTTTTAAATGTCATTGTGTGGTGCTCCAGTTCAATGTCTCTGTGGTTTCCTGAACATTTAACATCTCAGGCTTTGCTGAGATCACACACATAGGCAGCACATAAAACATAAGATGAGGCATGTTAGATGAGCAGGTTTGTGGATAAACCAAAACACAAGTTTCATATTAAAGTTTGCTACTAATTGTGCAAGAGTGTCTGTGCATGTGGGATTTTCTGCAGTGGTACAGCAAAGCAGGTTACTTATGTACACATGTGTTTTATGCATTTATGGGTTGGCTGCGTCATGTGAGTGTAGAATATCATGATGGTTATATTGTGTAATAGGTGCCATGCTCATTTTCAGTTAGACAAGGTGTATGTGCGTGTGTCTAATGCTATTCGTCAAATAAGCTCTTTGGCTCGAAGATGTGCCTTCACACCTCTGCAGCAGGGCATTTTCTCAGTAAAAACCACAGACTTTCTGATCACAGCTGGAGGCAGGGGGACACCTGTTGTCCTCTCATCGGCCCTGTGGTCGCCCTGCCCTACATATAGCAAGAGGCAGACAGAAAACACATCTAACACAGCAGAGAGCAAACTAAAGTCTATATTATAGATAAGATCTGATTAGAAAGGCTCATATCAAGCTGCATTGCAGGTGCAAGCAAATAATAAGTCTTTATGTATTCCAGAAACTGTTTACAGCATGTAAAAATTATAATAATAGTGAACTATTAGATCTAGAGCCTCTGCAGCTCTCTCTTCTTTAGAATCATCTGAAGTGTCTAATATCTCATACACAAGCGTACAATATTTTTATTTTAAGTTTTGATTGGGTGGACAAAGTTACCCCCACCAATGTTTTCAGTGACGTTTGCCTGTCTCTCAACAGGATTACACAAAAACTACATTGCCATATTTCATGGAACATGGTGGACAGGCAGATCACAGACAAGAAGAACCCCTCAAATTTTTGTGCACTAACAATCTTTAAAATTAAGGCCTTGGCAGAGGTCAGAGCTCTGCAAATGCCTTTTTAGTTTCGAGTCTGAAGCACCAACTTCAACCATATCTGTGTGTACCGTTGTTTTATGGTTTATGAATGTGCATCATGGCAGGCAGATTAGTATGAACATCCATATGGAGAACTTAATAAGTTTACTCACCTGTTTTGTTTGTTTTAGTCACCATTTCCTGCTGAGGTAAATATCACTTGTCTGAAATGACCAGAAGCTAATGGCTTGTGCCTTGTGTATAGAGTTACACATGCGTAATGTGTCCCACATGGTGTAGTTGGTTGAGCTTGTTTCAACTTACAGGAGTGGCTTTTGAGCAGCTGTAACTCAGGTGGTTTGATTCCCCTGGCTCCTGCTGTCCACATGTTGAAGTGCCTTTGGGAAAGATACCTAACCCCAAATTGCCTCAGATGTGTCCACTAGTGCCTAACCCTAACCCTAACAAGCAAAAGATCCCCAGTTTGATCCCGACCTACAACCACTTGTTGCAATCATGATGATGAAGAACTGGCATTATATCAGAGTTTTGTCATCTGTTTACACCAGAGAGTCCACATGATAAGCTAAATGCATGGAACGAAGATTTGGAAAGTGAAATCTCAGCAGAGGACTGGACATCAACTAGTGCTGATGATGGGGAATAAATGCCTCAGATTGCCACACTGTTATTAGCAATGCGAACAAATCTAACTTCTGCCAAGTGAAATTGTTCACTAATTGCACAGATGCTGAAAGAGTACGCAGTTTCAGGTGCAGAAAGATGAAAACATATTGGGAAGAGGCCAGAGTGGATTATTATTTCTACTTGAACACAACTATAATTAAAAAAGAAGTTCAGTCTTTTACAAAAAAGCTAAGGAATAACATATAAAGTATTGAAAAGCAAAATGAAAAATATTTAGGAAGGTTAAACCACACAATAAAAAAAGCATTTTTATTGTGAATTTAAAAAGTTGTTAAGTGGTTATTAATTGTCATATATCAAAAATGATCATTTGTGTATTTGTTTTGCTTCAAAATGAACACACTGTTGAATAAAAAGAGTTTACTTCCTTTATACAAGACACTGTTCTGTGGTGACAAGCGGCACAGTTGCAGACAAGTATTATGGTTACGAGACATAAAGAACAAGTACAGGTGGCCAGTGTGCATTTTGTGTTTGTTTGCGTGTATGTGTGTATATTGTGGTGACAGTGGGAGCTGCATTTCCGCCGGTGCACAGGTGCATTGTGACATGTAGCCCCGGCACAACCTTGATCTCATACACACACTAACACACGCACAGATACACACACACGCACACACACATACTTCAGATGCTGCGATAGGTGTCATCTCCAACCACTGCGATGGTGGTATTTTCAGTAGAGATACAAGGAGGAGGGGATTTCACAAGAAGAGAAGCCTTAGAGGTAAAAAAGCTGTCTAAACAAAGTGTGCACATGTGATCCAGGTGTGCGTTGTCAGAAGGTGTCAATTTTTCTGGAACAACACAAAGAAAAGAAATGAAAACTAAGGGTGATTGATCTCCAAAGCTGACTGAAATGCTTGCATGTTTCTCTGTATGCAAGAATGCTTGTATCTACGACACATGCGCTGCTGCGGTCTTCTGGCTATATCTCATTATGTTTGTGGTTTTTGCCTTGCAATTTTGTTTTATTTTGCGACCCCCCCACAGACACACACACACACACACACACACACACACTGTGTGTGCACTGAGTAAAATGTAGCTCATCTTCTAAAAAATGGGAGTGTCACAATAAACCACATGCAGATGCTTTCTAGCACTGAAAAAACATAACGTACAGATGTATATCTTGGCCACATCTGCCTCCAAAATAAATGGCAAACGGCGCATAAAAATACAAATTTATGTGAACGAGCACATAGCAAATGAACAGACCAATGCCAAAGCTGGAGTCCAGAGACAAAATTAAATGGCCAGTACCCTCTTAGTCATGGTGACTTCATGTTTTTTTCCACTACCTCCCACCTCCTCCCACACAAGGGATCTGCAGTTTGTTGTCCTTGTTCATTCAGCCCCTCTCAGCCATTCAAGTTCCCAAGGCTGTTTCATTACAGAGAGCCTACTTAATAGGAGGCACATCGACACAACTGTGGATCAGTTCTGCAACAGCTGAGCAAAACATCTGCTGGGTTTCCAGCCAGGACGTTCTGGAGTTGATTTAGACCAACGTTTGACATAAACCGATAAATCTGTTGATTCCACTTCCAGAAAAAGTCCACCCTCTCCACATACTCTTACTCTCTAAAAGTTTTTTCCCCATTTTTTTCATCATCTCTTCTGCGGCTGTACCTCCACCCGCCTTCTATGAATCAACTGCCCCCCCACCCCCACCCTCCTGTTTTACCCTCCTCTATACAGCTGTTCTTTTGCCTCATGTTGCACATTCTTTCATTCTTTAGGGCTCAGGCTGTCAGGGACCCATTACAGCCCTTCCTGCTGGGTGTTTGTGTGTGAAAGAGAAAGAGGCAATGTAACAATTTGAGAGGAATCTAGAGCCTGAAAGACAGAGTACAGCTGCATGCAGCAGAGCCCTCCCCCCCCCAAATACACAAACACGCACACACTCCTCCAGCTGTTTGTCTCTCACCAATTACTGTGGTCCCTGCTTGTCCTGTCCCTTCCAGTGCTTCCCCCAGTCCCATAAGCACCTTCCCACTCTTGCTATTTTTAGCTTTAGAGACGAAGAGAGACAGGGGCCCCTTCACGGCCTAATTACGGGATCCATCATGCAACCGCCGTCTTCATATTTTCAGTGCTTGACCTCCCCCTTCTTTGTGTCCCATTCTCGGAACTTCCCCTGGTTGTAGTCTTCATCTTTTGGGCACAGGTTCAGGTAATATACTTGGGAATGCTAAACAAAGGAAAAGCGCAACACAAAAACAGGCACCGACCCGACAAACAACAAAGCAATTAGCTAGTGTTTGGTCTGGCTGGAACAACCGTGACCTTTCAGGAAACTCCCCCTTCCTGTTAGAGACGGGTTGACTCGCCGCTCGGGCTGTTTGAAAGCCGAGAAGTACAACAGCCAGCATCCTTGGAAGTACGTGAGCACGTTTGACACAGTGGGTTGAGGTATTTTTTTTCCAAGCAGTCGGCACAACCTACATGTTAACCTTTGTGGTCTAGACAGGAATGGCATTGTTTAGTTTAGTTGTTGTTTTTGGTAATGAACTTTTCTCAATACTTTTCAAACAATACTTTTCTCAAACCAACCAAGCATCTGAAAGCTGTGAGATTTCTAATCTTGTTTACTTAGAGGATGAGTCTGATTGTATTTAGTATTTTTCCAGGAAGTCAAGCTGTTAGAAAGGTTATGCAAAAAGTGCTAAGACAAATTTCAATGTGCTGTGAATATGCATGAGCCACAGTTCAAGCCACTGGGGTCTTCTGTAATTTGGGAAAATGTCAGACAAAGTTGGAGAAGGTATTTCTTCATCACAACCTACATATTATGTCAGCTTTTGCAGTTTAGACAGCAACATCAGTGTCAACCCTTTACCGTCACTCCCCGAGTGCCCATTTGGTTGCTACTTTAGGTGTTACTAAACAAATCTAATGCTGGAACTTTGTCACCAAGTGCTTACTCAAATGGTTTAATTATGTTTCTCTCTATAAAGTCTGGAAAGACTTGACCTAATCATGTAAAAAGCCCTGACATTACTTTTGTTGTGAATTGGCATTATATACAGTAAATCAAACAGATTTTAGCTGAATTGAACTGAAACTTGTTAAACTACAGTACATACTGATGTTGTATCCTCTGAATGACGGGTCATATATTCATTCATATTGTAACTCACTCTTTACTTGCATCTCTCAGTCCTCCCTAGCCCATCTTCAGTTGGTTCAGAATGCAGCAACTAGGCTGCTAACAAGAACTAGCTGACACTCCCACATCATCCCTGTTCGTGAGATCCCTCACTGGCTTCCGGTGAAATACAGAATTCATTTAGAAATTTTATTAATAGCATATAAAGCCCTACATAGCCAGCCTCCTATGTATATAGCTGAATTAGTGAGACCTTATAACTGCAGCCGGCCTATGCAATCATCTGATCAGGGGTTCCTAACTATTTCTTATTTTAAAACCTGAGGTGATCACGCTTCTGAGGTTGTAGCTCCTAAACTGTGGAACAGCCTTCCTCAGCCTATCAAATTGGCTGAAAAGCAAACAGAAAATGGCTGGCCCTCCACTGTGAGAACAAAAATAAATAAATAAAGTTATATGAACACTATATAAACTATCTTTGCTGCCATAAATACTCAGATCATCAAATGTGTTTTATTCCAGAGCTGAATATAGTTCCCGTTTCCACTATTTACTCCTACTGAGGTTTGTGCACGGTAACTAATAACAAATTTAGTATGTCATAAAGAATGAGCTTAGTGATAAGAGCCAGCGTTAGTTCAGATGTACAAAACTATTGACAGACAACGTGGTACAATGTTGGTTTTGATCTTTTGTCATAACATTAAGATATTAAATATCGTCAGCTTTTAGGCAGCCTTTATTTAGCATTAAAGGGGGAAAAAAACAGTTGTGTCAACAATGTTCATGCTTTCTTTGGGAAAGGATAAACTTTCTGAGGCAGCTGAAGAAGTTTTGAAACTCCGTTGCAAATGCCATGAGGGGCAAAAATGATGTAAATAAAGTTAAAACGGATAATGGGGAAAAAAGCTGCTCAGTCACAGGCTGATAAGACGAATCCAGTATTTTCCTCTTATGTGATCTGTCTCAACTGCACTGGCAGATAAAGTTGCCCCCCCCTTTCCTTCTGCTCCTCCACACACGGATCTTCAGGGACTTTTAACAGCCTGCGTGGACCTCATGTCTCCAGATGATGCAGATACCATTGTATTCCTCAAGGACTCCTAACCTGCTTCTTATCAGCCTTGACGTCTATTTTTTTCTCCTTTTCCTTTCTGTAATCCAAAAGGAACAGGTTAGCTATTTGTATCAACTCAACCACAAGTGCCCAACTTCCATCTGAGAGAGTCGTGTTTCTGCCACGCACCGTTTATGCATATGAAAACCCATATGCTCTTATGGAAATGGAAGTTCTAGTAAATTTCCTCCAAAAATGCTGGAACAGACATAAGTATTCATGAACTACATCAACTGTAGTTTTTCTTACAAAAAAAGTAAGCATGCACAGCCACAAATTTGTTTTTCCTTTTTCTTTTCTGTTTGCTTTTTTGCATAGATTCAAAGTTTGCACATCGCGTTCTCTTCGTAACGTTTGTTTGAGGAGAAACTGAAACCAGAGGGAAAGCCAGCCTCAGAATATCTCTCACTTGACACGAGGACAGAGGGTCATAACCCCCAAACATGAGTTTCCTTTGGTCACTGTGTTTTCCCAAAGGATAAAGTTACATTTGTACCAGAAAGCTAATCCATAGCTGCTAGCAACGAAGCGGAGTGAGCCAGACCACACAACAGTTGAGGTCAGAAGACTTGTTGACCTTTTAACTGCATTTCTCTCCCTCAGACAGAAGAAATCACAGAGCGTCCACTGCCTAAAATCAACACAGGTTAATGTGAGTTGGCTTAGCTGCAGTGCATTGCCTGCTACTGTCTGTAGCATTGTTAAGGTTTGTGGTAGGTTAGATAATAAAAATGGTTTGAGTTAATAAACAGTGGAAGAAACCTACTCTTGGTGAATTGATCATGAAAGCATACCAGACATTTGTAGCACCCTTGCTTTCACATTTCTATAAAAATGTAATGAGATTATGATACTGACCGTGCAGTTTAAAATTAGGATAAAATTATTAGCCCCCCTATGAAATTTAAAGTTTTTGTCAACATTTTTCCAATTGCCTTCTATTTGCATACAATAACTATTTCAGAAAAAACATAAAATTACCAGGGTGAGTATTATTAGCCCCTTGAAAAACTGACCTTTTTATTGAGCCATTGCACAAACCACTGCTGTGCAATGATGTGCTTTAACTTTGTAATGCTCAAAGCTTGTAAAATAATGTTAAAACTGGGGGTTATCTTCCAATTTACACACAGTATAAAAACTTCAGCAAGGACTTTATATTGTAAGGTAAAGACCCTACAATAATACAGAAAAACCCCAACAATCAGACGATCCCGTATGAGCAAGCACTTGGCGAAATCAATTTAGACTTGAGAAAAATAATTGTTGATGCTCACAAAGCAGGAGATGGATATACAAAGTTATCGCAGCATTTCCAAGTGTCAAGAACCAGAGTGAGAACTATCATCAAGAAATTAAAAAAAGAGCCACAGTACAGAACAATCCTGGCAGAGGTAGGAAGTGAAAGATTTCAAAGACTCAAGAAAGAAAAATAGTGAGAAATGTGTCTGAAGAGCCGAGAACCACTGCCAAGACACCAGTGAATGGCTTAACCAAGTCAGGAATTGTACTCTCAAAGAAGACCATCACTAGAACCCTGCACAGGAATAGACTTCAAGGTTGCAGACCATGAAAAACTCCACTTCTGCAGAACAGACACCTTCAAGCCAGACTGAAATATGCTAAGGACAACCTGGAGAAAGATTATGCATACTAGAAGCTTGTCCTTTGGTCAGATAAGATGAAACTAAAGCTCTTTGGCCACAGAGATGCTGTTTATGTTTGGAGAAAGAAGGGAGAGGCGTACAACCCAAAGAACACCATCCCCACAGTGAAACATGGTGGTGGGAGTATTATGCTGTGGGGATGCTTCAGTGCGTCTGGAACTCGGAATCTCGTCAAGGTGGAAGGAATCATGAGGAAGGGAGGATATGGGAAGATTTTGAAAGAAAACCTCAAGCAGTCAACAGCAAAACTGGGTCTGGGTTGTCGCTTTGTCTTCTAACACAACAACGACCCAAAACATGCATCCCTCCTGGTGAAGAACTACCTCCAAAGACCAAAGTGAACGTTACTGACAGGCCTGCACAAAGCCCTGACTTGAATCCCATTGAAAATCTGTGGGGTGAACTGAAGATCAAGGTCCATGCTAGAAGAACATCAAATCTGGAGGGTCTTGAGAGATTCGCCAAAGAAGAATGGAGTGGGATTGCTCAGGAGACGTGTGTGAGACTTGAGTACTATGACTGCAGGCTGTTATCCAGTAAAAAGGATACACAATTGACTGTTAGCATCGAGGGGCTAATAATTTTAACCCTGGTAGTTTGTGGGTTTTTTTGTGCAATAATAATGTAAGCATCCAAACTAAAACTAGGATGTTTGGAAAAGCTGTGTTAAAAATCCCTTGCTCTGTTAAAAAAGCACTTGGGAAAATTTTGACAAAAACTTTAAATTTCATAGGGGAGCTAATAATTTTGTCCTAAGCTATATTATGTCATATCAATTTTATGTTTTATAAGATTTTGTGTTTGAATGTGTTGCACAATCCTGTGCATCCACATTATTTTAACCAAGACTACATGGGAATTTTAGGCTGAGTTCCATTCTCATCCCATTACCTTTTTTGCACGGGAAGCTATGAAACATAGTGTAGATTTGGCTTTTTTAAGCTCTCTGACATTGCAGTGTTATATGAATGAATCACAGATTCACAGAATTCACAGATCTCAGTGGTGACAAATCAGACAAAACCACATTCACTAACTTGTCTTTTCCGCTTGCATTTCCGGAGAAATGCATATTTACCCAAATTACAGCACTGATATACATTTGTATCATATGTACTTCTAACCTGTATTATACGGATTCAGTTACTCAAATGAATATAAAAGCATTAAATGATTAAGAAAGCTTGTGGGTATATCTGTGGCATTAAAAACACATTGATAAGTTAAAAAGTTTCTAACAATTTGAAACTGTTCTCTACAGACACAGACTTCGTGGCTGTTTTTTTTCTCTTGGTAATTTTACTCAGGCTGAAATCCAATTGCCAGTTTGAAATATGTTGCCTTACGTAAGTAATCACACTGAATGCTCCATGTGTTTGTTAGCACAGAAGTACGAGCTTGACTGGGTCACAGCATTAGAAAAAACCCCAAATACAATAGTCATGTGCCTTTGATAAGCATCCCAAGTCAACTGATCTTTTTGAGGAACTGGTAAAAACGTGTTGTTTTGCAAATTTCTTACCAGATATCTTAATAAATCTGCTCTACTTCATGGGCTATTGTGGATGATCTGAAATCATTTATGAATAAACTAAAAAATTACATCAAAACTGGTGTAAATTAAGCTATGCTGCCAAATAGAAGAAACTCTGAGACACACCAAGTGATAATCGTGGTATTGTTGCTTTAGTGTTTGCTTTACTTAAGCACTGTAATGTTTTTAAAAAATCCATTAAAGTTTCATGCTTGTTGCAGTTTTCTTATTTCATTCTTGGGTACTCTGTGCATCCAAAAGCAACACTTCCTGCTATTGTCTGTCAGACGCAAGTGACTACACAATCTGTCGCTCTCTCTTTTTTTTTCTCTACATGCACGCACAAACACAGTGTCCTCAAACCCCATCCCCTCCCTCCTCTCTGGAGCTTCTGGTGCAAGGGGAGCACTGCCAAATAAGTTACTGGGGGTGTGTACGTGGGGGGGCTGATAGGGCAGAGCAACTGGGTCTTCTCTGAAATAGAGAATTAGGGGCTGCGACTTAGAGAGAGAGAGAGAAAGAGAAAAAAAAACTATAGCGAGATAGTTCAGCTCACATGAGAGGAAGTGCTAGACAGAAAAGTCAGAGGGAGCTTGTTGTGTCAAGCAGTTGACTGTGACTCTCTTTGTGAGTGCACGGTCAGGCTCCAGCGCTGCAGCACCACCTCTCCCTGTCAGAGCAGGAGCTATCTTCTCCCTGAACTTCCCTGTGACTGACTGGACTGCTGTGGGAGCACAAAAGGACCACTCACTGAATGTCAGCGCATAAAACCGGTGAGATTTTGCACATATTACATCTATCTGTGAAGGAATGATTAACAGCAATGTAAAAATGTTAAAAAAAAATGTGTCTTCTTCAGTCAGTGAGTCAGTGTACGTATCACCGGGAAAGTATATCAGCCTTTCATGAGTTGAGGAAAGGATTTTAGCTATACTTGCAGATTCACAGATGTGGACACAGTTTTGTTGGTCCAGTTGTTGGACAGTGGTCTTAAGTGCTAATAGTTTTGGTTTTGCTGTGAGTTGTGAGAAGGTTGGGTTTGTTCTGAAATTAGTGTAGCAGCTATTACACACATTGTAATATATGCAAATGCTTTAGAATCATGCATATTTATCAAATGTCTGAGAAGGACTTTGTGGTTGAGTAACAGAAATAAATGATTTCTTACTCCATTTTTTTTCTGGCTTTATTTGTTTGGTTTCGGACGTGCTGTTTCTTGGGATGAGGAAGGGGAGAAAATTGGAAACAGAACCGGGCACCCTGGAGAGCTAGTGTGTCCATGAAAAGTATTAGAGTGCCTAAAACGAGGAGACAGAAAACAACAGTCCTTCACTGCGATGAACTGCTGAAGAAGACAGAGATGGAGGGAGAGAAGAGACAGTGAAAGGCTGGAAAGAGATTTGTTTGACAGTGAGAGCTAACCAAAGATATCACGAGTAAAGAACACTGAAAATGTGTTGACATGACAAATCTTGCTTTTGCATGGGCACATTTTTTGTTTTGTTGCCTTTTTCTTGCAAACCCTCATTTTTATAAAGCAGGTAAAGTTAGGAGAATGCATTGTGCCTGCATTTAGCTTTTCACCACCTCTTCCTTGTTTTTGTGCACTGTGACTCTACATACAGTAAATCTTGCTGCATAAGATGAAACGCTGGCTTCGGCCTTTGGCTCCTCTCTCGCCCAAAACACTAAACTTTTGCTCTATTTTTACTCTCCTGCACTGCTACACATTTAGAGACTTGTCTACGTGGTTTGTAGGACTATAAATCAGACTTTAATTGCTCTGTGTTGTCTTTAAAGTAACAGGGATATGACAGCTCTTGTTTGAACAACAAATACAAACAATGATAAATGCAATTTTCTGTTTTAAGGAGTTCATCCTAAAAAAATGTTTTCTCTGGTCACAAACACATTTGTTTGACTAAAGTAAAAGTGACATTTAAAAACTTTATCTTGAGGAAGCAACACATGGAAGTTTATGGAAAAAATGATTAATGGATCAGCTACCATAATTAGCATACTAATCCATAAATAAAATAATTGACATTTGTGCCCATTTTTAAAATTTATTGAAACATGAAAACATATTTAATTAAATAGGAGGAGAATAAAGTGCCAAATGTGAAATCAATCTGAGAAGCCAAACTATATAACTAGATGAACTTGCCAGTTTGTATTTCTGACGCTGTGATAAATCATCAGATTTCTGGTTTGTTTGGTTTGTAAAGGTCAGGGGGGCAGCAGGTTAAGAGGCCACAGTCTGCTAAAAGTGGCTTTCTGGGACGTAACTCTCCCTCTCAGTTTCTGACTTTGTGTCTGAGGGCACAGGAAGGGCTGCTAAAAATGTTTCATTTTGACATTTGCGACATTTGTCTTGTGTTTACTGAGCTTTCTCTAAAAGTTTTATATGAGGTCATTATTTTTCTTTGGAAATCTCCACCAATAATCTTTGTTTTCAAGCACCAAAATAACCTGCAGATTAGCACCGGTCCTTTACATTTTCCAAGCCAATAAATGATAGTACCATAACTTGGCTTTATGGTAGGCCAGAAGTGCAGTAATCCAAATCAGAGTGGCTTTCATCAGGCCAGCTCTGGTCTAAAGAGGGTTCTTCATGAAAGGAGAGGCTACAGACTAGGGTCAAGTGAGCACTGTAAAGCAATGAGGTAGGACAAGTGTTGAAAGCCTCTAGTGAATATCATTTTGTAAGCTCAGTTCCATCTTCTCAGGCTGTTGTTTGTTTTGATTAATAAAAAAATGACCCAGTCATTAATATGAATACCACCATCTTGTGGAAGTGTACTTTTACTGCAAGAATTTGATCTGGCAGTTGATCAAAACTGGAGGAAGTTGTTTCAACAGAGAGCTTCAGAAATTACTTGACCAGAGCTGGAAACCCCTCTTAGCAGGAAAGATAATATATTTTAAGGTTTGTGCTTTCGTCTCTGTTTAAATTATAATGTAGACAACAACATGGGTGATAAGCAGGGGGATTTTCAGAAATGTAAATGAAAATTGTGTCTCCTACTGTAGCTGCTGGAAATACAATCCCACATCTTAAGACTTTTTTCAAGATGAACTAAGTTTACAGAAGCTTCAGTGAAATCACCACTTCGCAGGTTTATGCAGTCTGATATGCAAAATATATTAAAAGCCACATTGCACACACTTTCAGAGGTTTACACACTGTTCTAAACTTTGAAATTTTTTCACACATGATTACAGAAGAGTGTGAAGGCGTCACAAAGCGACACTTTCCAGCGTCACAGACAGTTTCCCAAGAAACCAGGCGAGTGATGAGCGCTGTCGCTCCCCTCTGTGGCTTTCCTACGCTTTGCTGTCGGGAATGGAAAGGCTTTAGAGGCTATACCCGCCGCTGCAAGCAGCCTCCAGCAACCTTCCTTGGTTCAAAGTTACCACACAACTGCTAGCTCTTGCTTAGCGAGACCCACCTGAACATGCGCTATGGTTTTATTACACAAGTTCAAGTGTGCATGTAGAAAACCACAATTTTACATGTGATATGCAAATTTTTTCTTTTCATTTTTGTTTGCTTTAATTTCTTCCTCGTTTCTGCATCTCACATTAACAGTTTAAAGCAACATTAACTATGTTAAATTGTTCTTTTTTGCCACTTCGAGGCAACAAAGCAAGCTATAAACACATTACTGATATATTAAGGTCCCTATATATCTTCATTAGTTAACTTTGTCTGTCTGATGGTCTGAATTAATGCTACTGCTTATGTAGTTAACAGTTGATCAGCTGAGCTTTTGTGGTAAAAAACAGCTGTCTGCTGCAAGTGAAAAAGAGGCTAATGAGAGTGAGAGTTAACTTAAACAGGAAAGTGGTGTAAAACCAAAACAATGAGCCGAAAAACTTCAGAGTCGAGGTTAGAAGGTTAGAAGCGAGCAACTCTTTTCAGGTAGCACACAGTGTATTTTCAATTCTG
Organism: Heterochromis multidens; assembly: GCA_015108495.1. Classification (NCBI taxonomy): domain Eukaryota; kingdom Metazoa; phylum Chordata; class Actinopteri; order Cichliformes; family Cichlidae; genus Heterochromis; species Heterochromis multidens. Next base: position 20,413 of record VUQS01000831.1, on the reverse strand, counting down.
TGCAGTTTAAGTACCTCCTGTTTGTCATCCCCTTATACATTGCAGCAGTTTACTGCTTCTACTGACATCTTTTTGTGGAAAAACAGGAATAACTAGTACAGCAGTAAAAAAAAAAAGCAGTGAACTTTTCAAAATAGACATATCAGAATGAAAGAGAAAACTGAGAGAGTAAAACAGACTGTATATAGAGCCATCTGCTTGTATGTTTCCATTCATGTCAAAGCATGTTTCTGTCTGCATAGATGTGTCTCTAAGGTAGGATGACCCCCAATGGACTAGCAAAAAAAAAAAACCCAACAGATTGTTGTTTATGGATCCCCTGTTTCCACCCTTTACCAGGAAATCTGTCTGACTGATAACTCCACACATTCCACAAGTCCCAATAATGTACTGAGGTATTTCCATCCCTGACCCCTCAAATATCATGCACATTATCCACATAGAGACAAAAATTACACTTGCATAGTGAGCAACAACAAGCTGCCAGTAGGCTTGTGTTTTTGGTATGTGAGGGTCAGTGTAGATTGTGAATCTTAGTCATTCGTGGAGCTACCTTTAATCACTTTTCACTCTTCCTATCTTTTCCTTTTTTCGTTCTTTCTGGCAATCTGCCCTGCAACTGCTGCTCCCTCCATCACTGTATTGCCTGACTGCATTCTTCTCATTCCTACCGGCTTCCTGTGACTGAATGAGGAGTGAGCCCTACTGGCCACAAACTTCCACCTTGAAGTCCTTCCCATATATCCCGTGTGCCATTTCACTCTATCACTCTCTATCAGTGTTTTCTGTTTAAATATCCTTTGGGGAATTTTGTAGAAAATTGAGCCTCAATATCTCGCTGACATTGTCATTTTACTCCAAGGTGAGGATGTTTTTACTGGAGGGTCTAATGACTGCCCCACTGTCCAGAATCCAGAAGAAGGTTTGCATGCCAAAACCCAAATACTCACATGCTACCAGCAGCCAGAGTGCTCATTGACTGCAATGGCAATACAGTGATGGTGTGAGGGAGAAAGGTAAAAAGGGAGAGCTCTACTGACTTCTGATGATGATGTGTTAGCATAAATATAAACATTATTGCCAACCCTATCAGTCGTTGCAAATTACAGTTGACCGTGACCACTGCCAGCTGAAAAAGCCTGTTTTTGCCGTGGTTAATATAAATAATAACGTTTTAATAATGGCTCACGAAATGATTTAATAAATCCAAAATAAGCTAATTTTTGGGAAATGTAATTTTAGCAGCAACCGTTTCCAATTGACCTCTATATCTGTAAATAGGAGAAGCTCTGTCTGAAGCATGTGCTGTTCAAACTCAAGTCAAATTAAATTTGCTTGAACGTATCTCAAATGATTTAGGCCACAGTAAGCCCCGTGACTGGGGGATGGACTGGTAAAACCTGCCAAGAGTACGGGGAAAAACACAAAGTGTTGCTGATAGCAGTTTTTTTTTTATACTCAGGCCACAATTTTCCCTTTAGGTACATAATTTAACAACCACAAACCTACTGACTCCATCATAGGACTGGGACCAGTCTGAGTCACATGAAATAAAAAAAAACTAGAACTGACCTAATTCACTGACAGTTATCAGTTGTGCTCTCTGTGATTAGTTTATCTTCAGCTTTCCAGTTATGCTGACTTCATTTGGATGAGCATGGATTTAGGGTTAGGAAACTGTGAAACAATGCGAGACTTCAGTTTGCAAAAGAACGTGAGAATGTATTCTTGAGATAAAATAGCACTTTGCTGTTCAGTAGGGGTGGGAGATACATAAAGTTATATCACGATGTTTCAAGAAAATTCTTGCTAATGTTTCTGGTGATATAGAAAAAAAAATTACTGAACATTGTTTTATCGATGCTTGCAGCTTGCAGGCAGCAGCATTTATGAGTGTAAGTAAATAAAGAGCATTTTCCATCCTTCTTTTCCAGTGAGCTACACTGTCTAATTCAAAGTGAATCTACTGAAAATTTCCCTGGAGATTTTAAGTAAAAGTACAACATGTCTGCTTCACACTTTAGTTTAACAATAACTAAAGTATCTTAACCTTCTAACTCTTCAGGAGCCTACATAATACTGTCACATAATAAAAATGTTTGTATCTTGTTGTATCTTGGGTCGAGCTTTTTAACCAGCTGCTTAAAGTCCTGCTTTTCCAACCGCATCAGTAATTTCCATCCACCATTTGCTCTTCCTGTCATGGAGTGCAACTAGCGAGTGCAGCTAGCGTTGCTCGGTTGAGTCATTTGTTTACTTTTGGGTCACACATCACCAGCTGCTAGTACAGTACTATGCAAATGTCTTGAGTCATCTCATATTTCTTTATCTATTGAAAGGAAAATTGGAAATAGGTGCAGTGATTCATTGAAACATAAAAATACATGGAAATACAGTATATAATGCAAAAGCAGAGTTTGTACAATTCTAACAAGCTTGAAAGTCAATATGACCGCCTTTATTCTTCAACACAGCCTGAACTCTCTTAGACAAGTAGTCCTCAGTAATAGTTCTCCAGGCTTCCTGAAGGACATTCAAAGCTCTTCTTTGGACGTTGGCTGCCTTTTGTCCCTTTCTCTGTCAAGATGATCCCACACTGCTTCAATAATGTTGAGGCCCGGGCTCTGAGGAGGCCAATCCATGACTGATAGCGTTCCTTTATGTGTTTTTCTATCCAGGTATGCTTTTACTGCACTGGCAGTGTGTTTGGGATCATTCTCATGCTGAAAAGTGAAGCCATCGCCAGTCAGACGCTTTCCAGATGGTATTGCATGGTGGATCAAAATCTAACAGTACTTTTCTGAGTTCATAATTCCATCAATTTTGAAAAGATCCCCAACACCACTGTTTGAAATGCAGCTCCAAACTATGACAGGGCCCCCACCGTGTTTTACAGATGGCTGTATACACTCACTGTTCTCCTGACCTCCTCTGTACATACTGACAATTTGAACCAAAAATTTCAAATTTGGATCCATCACTCCATCAGACCTGTTGCCACTGATTTTTAGTCCAGTTCTTGTGTAATCTGGCATACCTCAGCCTTCTCTCGCAGTTTACCCTCCTTACAAATGGCTTCTTGACAACCACATAATTTTCAGTAGACCATTTCTGTTGAAATGGTCTCAGTGGTGCAAAAATACTATTTTATGCCTGTCAAACTGTGTTATCTTTGGCATTTTTTGTAGATTCAACCAAAGAAATGAGAACAAATTGTGTGGTTTTGTAACAGGCTGCTAGTAACAAAGTGCCTAAAGATACAATTTAAAATTGGTTCTTTGCTAAGTTGTCTGTTATATGTAGACATAACACTGGTTCATCCCCTGAATTTGGTCCCTTTTTATGCTTGAATGAATAATAGGCCAGTGTTAAGTGGCTTATCAAACAAAAAGAAAAATCTTCTGAAAATGGCCAAGTACAAGGAGTGGCCTGAGTGAATGAGTGAAAAAGCAGCCAGGGTACACAGAAAAACTTTGAAAGACCTTTCGAACCCTGGTGAGACTTTCTGAAGACTGCTCAAGATCACTTTAAAAATTTAAAGAAAGTCTGGCTCCTTGGAAGCAAAATACAAAGAAATGAGGAGTGACTCAAGACTTTTGCACAGTGCTGTATGTCCTCCTCCTGGTTGTACTCGATGGTGGGTTTCTGCCTCAAGTGATGGAACAAGTTTGCTGTTTCCACCTTTAGCAGGAATAGTTTTCTTGCATATTTTGCAAGGTACTGTGCTTTGTTGGGGGTTGTTAAAGTAGCTCCCTTTTTAGGTACCAAATCATCATCGGAGGCTGACACTTGACTCTCGCTGTCAGAGATACCTGGGCTTGTCCCATTGTTGTGCCCACTAGGGAATGTAAACACATGGTGTTGCTATAGCAATGACATCATAGAATGATACTTTTATATCACATAAAAATGTATATCAGTATTATCGTGGACGATATCATATGGAACAGCCCTACTGTCCAGTCAGGTTCACAAGGTGGTCAGATGACAAAGTAAAGAGTAAAGTAAAGTTAGCAGAATAGCTAAGCACAGACTTCCATGGTTTCCCAGTCATTTCTATGGCCAAATTTACATTGCGAGATACCATAAGACTGTACTAGATGCACAAGATGTACCTGCTGTAAAACTGATACATTCAAATGAAAGTGCTTAACTATTTGCACAATATGATCATTAACCAAGACAATAGGACAACCGCCCCCTAGTCCCTTAAATCAACATGCATCATAAACATTTCATCTCTTTGTTTGTGTCTTCCTCCTGCAGCAAATCAGTAATTGCTGTGTCCACATAACTGCATAGTGAACACAGAAAGTAATTTATATATTTATATATAAACATCTGAGAGTTTTCAGACTAATGTAAGTCGTAAGTGATTGTGTTAATTAATGTTACAGTGGTTTCACTTTAGTCATTGTTAAATTATGTGTGGGGATCTGTAGCATGTCTTTTGTTATGTCATCAAAACTGACTCATCCTATTGTATTTCAGTCAACTGTTACCTACTGTGATACCTGTATTCTTCTGTTTTTGGAAGTGGAACTTAGTAACAACGCATGTGTTTTTTTTTTTGGTTTTTTTCACCGTTCCGTTTTTAGCCCGATGACTGTAGCAACAGGTCTTTTTGACTGATGGCGTGTCATGTTTAAGAAAAGCATGGGTGTCATTAATAATTTTTATTGTTCATGCTGTCAGACTCTCATGGCTTGCAAGGACACATGCGAATGTAAGTAACACCTTTGCTTTTCCAGTCATGACACGTTTTCTTTGTTAGATTTAACGATTAACATACTTAACATAAAATATTTATGTTGGTAGTAAAAAAAAAAAAAATTCAAAGATGTACATCTTTTGGTAGGGGACTATGAAAAACACAGTTCACTCTGATATTTAGAAGATGTTTTCTTCATTTGTTTGCTTGTTTGTTGCTTTAGACTTTTGGATAAATCGAATTCATTTCAAAATCCACAGAGTTGAATGTGGTGAAGTCTCCCTAGCCTACAATAGAACATAGACCAGCTCTACTATTTGCACATAATTTCAGAACAAGATCTTCTACTGTTGATATTTATTTTGGCTTGACTAGCTTTCACTTGAATATAGTAGATACACTCACGGTCACTTTATTAGGTACACCTGTTTAAATATCTAATCAGCCAATCACATGGCAGCATCTCGGTGCATTTATATGTGTATACATGGTCAAAACACCCTGTTGAAGTTCAAACTGAGTATCAGAATGGGGAAGAAAGGTGATTTAAATGACTTTGAATGAGGCATGGTTGTTGGTGCCTGACAGCCTGGTCTGAGTATTTCAGAAATTGCTGATCTATTCTACACACAACCATCTCTAGGGTTTACAGAGAATAGTCCAAAAAAAGCTGCAGTTCTCTGGGTGAAAATACCTTATTGATGTCAGAGGCCAGAGGAGAATGTTCATACTTCTTCAAGCTGATAGGAAGGAAACAGTAACTCAAATAACCACTGGTTACAACCAAGGTCTGCAAAAGAGCATCTCTGAACACACAACATGTTGAACCTTGAAGCAGATGGGCTACAGCACCTGAAGACCACACCGGGTGCCACTCCTGTCAGCTAAGAACAGGAAACTGTGACTACAATTTGCAGGGGCTCACCAAAATTGGACAAAAACAGAACATTAGAAAAATTCTGTCTGATGAGTTTCAATTTCTGCTGCACTGTTCAGATGATAGGGTCAGAATTTGGTGTAAATAGCACAAAAGCATGGATCCAGCCTGCCTTGTATCAACAGTTCAGGCTGCTGGTGGTGGTGTAATGGTGTGGTGGATATTTTCTTGGCACACTTTGGGCCCCAAAGTCATTGTTTCGTTGTTTAAACACCACAGCCTACTTGCATATTGTTGCTGACCATGTCCATCCCTTTATGACCACAGCGTGGCATCTTCTGATAACTGCCTCCAGCAGGAAAACATGTCACAACCATGTCACAAAGCTCAAATCATCTTAAATTTGTGACAATGAGATCACTGTACTCAAACGGTCTCCACAGTCACCTGATCTCAATCCAATAGAGCACCTCTGGGATGTGGTAGAACGGGAGATTAACATCATGGATGAGCAGCCGACAAATCTGCAGCAACTGTGTGACGCTATCATGTCAATATGGACCAAAATCTCTGAGGAGTGTTTCCATCACCTTGCAGGCAAAAGGAGGGTCCAGCCCAGTACTAGCAAGGTGTACCCAGTGAGTGTTTGTTACTTGTAGTGTAGCATTTTTCAATGCAGTAAAGGGTTTGATCACATAACGTAACCGATTAAGACAGATTATACATCTATTTTAAAACAGTATGAAAATATACTGTTGGATATGCAGGTTCCACTTTTATCCCAGATGTAAAGCAGAAGGTGCGCTGTACACACACACACACACACACACACACACACACACACACATCCGCATCTCCCTTACCCTGCGGAGTTCAGCAGATGGAGCCCGCACACCAGCAGCACATACGCGGATGAAAGTGAGACTTCCAGCTGGTTTTAACAGCAGTTTCGCCACCGACAGACGAACTCCGTGAGGAGGAGACAGATAAATAGAAAGCAGTGCGTGCAGACTCTCTTTCTGTTACATAAGTTGATTACCGAGACATTTCGGAGCTCGGAGGTGAGCCTACTGTACGTACGTACGTACCGAGAGCGGCGCGCGCTCACGGTTGGAACCGTCGCTTTTGATATTATTACCTTATTAGCAGTCAGTTAACTGTCACAATAACGCAGAAAAAATCGCCGAAGATGACGAGGAAAGCCTGTTGGACTATGCTTACGATCCTCTGACTTGATGTTGCTGCCTTGTAACTGGCTTTTACTCCCACCGGTGTCCTTTGAAAGTTAAAATACGTCGCTTTTGAACTTCAACTCCAAAAGGTAGGCGGTGTTTACTTTCTTAAAGTGTTCTGTAAAACTTCTAGAAAACGTGGTAAATGTAATTATTTAAAAAAAAAAAAAACTATTAAAAATGTCTTCACCGTGACTTTATTACTTGCGCATGTGAGTCGAACTACTTAATGTCTCCACAGTTTTTTAGTGAAAAGGTGAATTCAATTTCAGCTCCTCTGTTAAAAAACACTGCTATATCTAAGCTATCTTCTGACTTGAGTCCAAAATCTGCAGGTGTAAATCATCACATGATCGAGATAGTAAAGCTCAAAAGTTTGTAAAATACACTTCAAGAATTTACTGGTGTAGCAAATTTAAAAAAAAAAAAAATGCTAAAATCTTTTTTTTTTTTTTTTTAAAAAAAAGAAATTTGTATAAAATT
>VUQS01000831.1:0-13090 GCA_015108495.1 Heterochromis multidens | reverse complement strand
ATTTATTGGTGTAAAAAAAAAAAAAAAAAAAAAAAGCTAAAATCTTTTTTTTTTTTTTTTTAAGATAAAGGAAGTTGTCATATCTTCAGGTCATGACCCTGCTGTGAAATTATTTAACAAAGAACTAAATGTGTAACATAAGGTGCCCTGGTAATCTAATCTGACAGACAACATGACTATTTTAAGGCGTTAAATGGGGCAAATAAGTGTGCAATTATGGTATTAAGGCCTCATTGTGAGTGCTAGTGTAGAATTTCCTGTTGGATCTATATCTGCCCATAGCTGAAAAACTCCACTACTCTTTCACTTCTAGGCAACAAATGTTTGGTTGTGTGATGGACTGTGGGGTGGTGTGCTTTATTATGAGAGAAGTCATAAAAAAAATTGTTCAATCCCACCCAAGCCCCATCAGTCCCCAGAAAATGAAAGCACACCCACATATACACACCCACAGCAGCCATGCTGGTGTAATGGTCTCATGTGTCCAGGTTCGCTCCCTCTCTCGCCATGGGATGAGGTCATAGCCTTTAGTGCTGTTGCAGAGATACAGTTACATTAGTTTCATGTGGGCTATACCAGAGGAATCGACACCACCTACACTCCTCGGCTCCTTTCTGTTGCCTTTTAGATTTCTCTACTTGCGTTTATGTCCCTTTGTGTACCCCTGAATAAAGATTTTGATCATATTGTATTTACAGGGCCTTTCTATTACCTTATCACCTTACCTAAACTATTGATGGCAAATTCCCCTTTGGCCCACAGGTTGTGGCAGCCTATGGGCTTGTCACCATGACTAGGCCTTGTATGGCACAGAGAAAAAAGATGATTCACACTTAAAATGCAGATGTAGAAATTCTGTTTCTCTCTCCCTGTGGTACACCAAGGCCTTTCAAAGTCAACTTAACTTCAGCTTTTTCTCACATTCAGACACACTCAGTAGTTGTGAATCTTGCTATTCATACAAATTGTAGCAGGCAGCTTCACTGTGGTGGGGGTTGATATCAGTGTTGTTTTGTTTAGTTTTGCAGTGTGAAGCCTAGTTTCACTTTGCATAGGGGGCTATCCTCTAATAGAAATAAATGGTCATTTAAAACATACTAAATCACTATATTTATTTAGAGCGTTTTCCTAGCATTTAACTCACTCTGTGGTTTGGTCCATCTTGTAGGTAAGCATATGGAGTCTAGTCATCTTTTATACTGAGTGTTATTTAGTGTTATTACATGAATGATATCCACAAAACGAGTGGAACATATAGTATAATAGGAACCATTGCCATTAATGAATGTCTTATTTGAAGAGCCCAAGATCATGTGTTTGATTATCAAAGTAGATCTGGATACATCTTCTCTTGACTACCTAATCAGTCTATTCATTTTGAGATGATATATCGGTGATAGAAATCTATCACACAGGACAAAGGAACTGCTGTTTTCCAGTTGTTTGGTTTCTTTCCTTAAATCATGGGCACTGAATAGATTATCACAGTAGGCGCCAGTTTATTTTCATTGTCAAATAATTTGAAGTCTGAGAGCCATAGTATTCATTTTTTATCAAACTGAGATAATAAACTGCCCATGCAAATGTTTTATTTTCATTTTACATGCTGCATTGATGACTAAGCTGACCAGTTAGGGATCTTCCACCACTTGCATTAATCACTTATTTCCAGTATATTTTGTCAGTGGTTTAAAAACAGTTGAGTAAACACTGATAGAGAACCTTTTTTTGACCCCTCTTGATCGCAGATAAACTGATACATTTATAGTAAGAAACAAAACAAAGACATATTTAGTGATAGGGTCATCATCCGGTGTCCATTTTGGGTGTATCTTTGTCCTGTAGGGTAGTTATGGAGGAGAATATTAACCTTTTCCCAGGACAGATAACCTTTAAAAGTCCCGAGTGTTTTCCCTGTGTGAGCACTGACAATAGGGACAGTGTTCTGGGCTGGCCAGAGCCCCAGATCACATTTCCTGTTCCTGATTTAAGATCAGCTCAGCTGACTACTGATACACTCTGCTCCTCAAAAACACAGTAACAGGACCATCACTCTGTTGTTTATCATGTGAGCCCGTGTTTGTGTTTGTGAGAGAGAACGGGCATAAAGTGAAGCATAATACAGAAATCGAAGTTCAATCAAAGACAGTAAGCAGCAGCAAAAGGCAGCTTGTACCAGAACACAGTAACCTTATTCTTACTAACTCCAGGGTGTATTTGAAACAAAGAGGCCCTTCAGTGTACATAGTCTTCTTATTAGTGTGCAATAACAGTCAGCGATACATAGTATACTACAAACACATGAGTGAGTTAGAGTGGGAAGTCAATATGAGAACCTGTTTTCTCAGTCAAACCATCCTTACGCCAGGTGCTGGCTTTTACAGGAAAAAAAATAATGTATGCCTATATTTCTGCATGAGTGTACGTGCAAAGGCCACATTTCCTCACATAACATCTGGTAATATCTGGATTACAGAGTGAGGATGAATGTCTGTGGGTGGAGATGAGGCAGACAGACTATTGACCTGAATCAGGCCATGCTCAGTTGATCAGTCAAATGAAATACTTTCTTTTGAAGTATGTAAAGGAAGTCAGACGGTGCTCCCATCAGGTCAAACGGTGGTTCATGCCTTAATTTGCATGATTAAGGGCACAGTTACATAATAATGTGTGTGTAGGATGTCTGAATGCAAGTGTGTATGAGTAACTCTTTGAATGACCAACACCTGCCAGAGCTTTAAAGCCTCAGTGTTAGTCCTAAGAGTATGATGTATATTGTGCGTGTGTGCATGTGTGTGTGTGTGTCCTCAGGCAAATTTTGAACTCATTCCAATCATATGAAGGCACCCGTGGCCAAATTTAGCTCTTTTTTTCCCCCTTCCAAAAACAATGACCCCTTGGAGCCCACAAGAGAAATAATGAAACCATTTCAACAATTGCCAATCTGTTTGTCTGTGAGAAGTCAAGCTGGAGAATCACTCTATGGGAGTGAAATGCTCCCATATACACACAACTCTACATTGAACTGGGGACCCCTCACCTTTTCCCACCCCACTTCAGCAACACATCATTAAGGGAAGTCTTGTAACTCTCTGACCTCTGAACTCATGGTCGAAGAGCGTTGCAGGAAGAGTCAAAAAAACAATACTGATGGCTATGACAGAAAGAGAGGCTCTCATATTTGCATGTGCTATTGTCCTGTTGACAGTTAAATGTAAGGATGCATGACTTATGTTGTGGCATAGTAAAGAGTTGTTCATACTGGTTTTGCCAGGGTTTAAAGAGTGAACCAAATCAAAGTAAAAGGACTTAAGCCTGTTCAGTAGCCATGCCTTAGGGGTGCTTAAAAAGTGAGCACAGACTATTTAAAATATCTGTGTTGAGCCGCACAGCCTGACAATGCTTGACAACCACGTAACAATGGCATCAGTCTCACCCATCATGCTGACTAGATAATCCTTACTCCTTCCGCAGCACTAACTGAACCCATCATGATACCACATTTTTCCACCAACTCAGTTTTGTGGGCATATTTAAATAAATAGTACAGAAATTCTGGACATCTTGTAATGACATATATGTCACAGTCTTTTTTACATTACAGAAATTTCAATATGTATTCCTTAGATTTGTAATTAAATGCATTAATTAAATGCATTAATTAAATGCATAGCTGCATTTGAGTTTTGGAGTAAGTAAAAAATTTATTTTTATGGTTCCAGTTTCCTACATTTGTTAACATTTTGTGTCATTCATCATTGAATACCCTCGTCTTTACGATTCAATTTAAAGTCATTGCTGTGGGTTCTTGGAAATTTGAATGCTGACATGCCCTTTTTCTGAAAGTTTTCTAGCTAAGAAATACCAAACAATTGATCAACTCATCTAGAAATACACACAACAGCAAATTTATTTAACGCAAGTAAACTTCTTTTAATAATAAATAGCAAATTTTCAACTTAAATCACAATAAGTGAGACACGTATACTTGAAAATATGTCTATCTTATAAGACATTTATGTACTACATTTTGTGTTGCCAAACTGCCAACTGATCATACAATGAATCCCAATACTGGATTAAACCAATATTTAAGGAAACTTATTCACAAATCACATTAATTTGCAATCAGGCTGACATAATTTATATGAGGTTGAAGCATATTGTGGACTTTTTAAATTTGTGCTTTCCAAACTTTGCTCCCTCACATAAACTAAGCAAAAGTGTGATTGGTTGTAACTCAGTTCAGTGGGCAAACTACACATCATGGATGCATATTTCATAGCTGATGAAGAATATGGGACCAGTAGCCAAAAAGAAGCATCAACATTGTGCCACATAGAAATCACCACCTCCAGTCCGAACTTTGCGGGTTCTGCCTTTAGCCTTGAGTTGATCTGACAGACAACAATATCCACAACTAATAATATGATCACAAGTTCATCTAAATCTGTGGGAAAAAATATGATATTACCCAAGACATATGCTCATATGTCATATGATCTTTCGGCCTAACTGAGTTCCAGCCGCACAAACACCATAGATATACAGAAACATTTGTGGGCAGATGAGATTGCTATTAATACACATACAAGCACACACAGTCTCTCTCACACACAGATGTCACACACTTATAAAAGCAAGTGGTGTGATGCTATTAATATGTCAAGAAACCGGCACTGTCCTCAATCATATGCACTTTCCTGATTACACACAATAACACAAGTGTTAAATGACAGGTGACACTAAAAATAAACTGGCACAGTTACATATACTGAAACTTGCTCAGAGAGCCACAGTGTTCCTTCAGGAGAAACAAATGGGCACTATTAATACACTTAATACACCAACACACGCCAGCGCCAAAGCACTGTTAGCCGTGTATGCAACTGTCACACAAGCAGATCCTTCTTATGCAAACACAAAGACCTGCTGTGTACACTCAAAAGAAACAACTGCAAGCTATTAATATCTTGGGGTGTATAGGATGGACAAACACACACACACACAATGAACACATAAGGAGATTGATACTCCAGCTGCTCGGAAGTAGAGGGACAGAATGTGTGCAGCAGCTGTGGATTCCTATGAATATAAGGAAAGCGAAGGGAGGCAGTATAGGGTGGAGGGATAGGTGGCAGGAGTGGAAGCTGCTAAAGGTGTCACGCTTGGTGGAGAAGATGTCATTTTATTTCTGTTGTGTATGGGAGCATAAACATAATGAATTTAGATTCAGCACAGGTTGACATTTTTTAGGCTTCTGATTGGAAGCTTCAGTGAATTCTAATTTTTTGTTTATTTCATGCATTTCATGTATTTTTCCTCTGAACTTCTGCTTTGTTGCTCTTCTAACCATGCATGAACCTCACGCCTGCTGCAAGTGTTTATGTATATAGTAACAGTAACTAGCACTTAACATAATGTGTGACATCCAGACTTAACTCCATCCAATACCACTGTGGAGTTCAGGCTAACCCAGCAATAAACAAAGAACATTTTAGCCACAGGATGGATATAAATACTGCTGAATGATATCTGTAGCTCTGTTGAGCTGCACTGAAGCCATTCAACCAAAATAGCAGCTTCTGCTTGCCTAAATGAACCAAGAGGATGTTATGGTGAAGACTAACTTTAGAAACAGGAAGTCACTGTTTCTTTGTGAGTGTGTGGCTCTGTGTGAGCGCGTGCTCCAGTAAAGTGTATGCATGTGTGCAGGTGCGTGTGTTTGTGTGTGAGTGTTTATGTCAGTGCATCAGCATGTTGCTGCAGTAGGCCCACAGAAAGAGGATGGTGGTTGTGAAACGAATATGCTATTACAGAAACCAGAAGTTTGTCCCCTGTCTATTTTTAGCAGCACAACGCTGAAAAGAGAGACAGCGAAGCACGCACACAGATCTTATTGGTATGCACTTCTCTTTATTTTAAAGTATTCCAGATTTTTGTCTTGTAATTATACAGTTCTTGCATTGTTTTAGAGTGATAAATAAGACACCATGACAAACTGCTAAAAATACCTTTATTGTTGAACAATACTTTTTTTTGTCATGTTGAAACAAATGTGTGCTGTGTATGCCCTCTTTTAGGCTCTCTTGGTAATATGATAGGAAATAATCACTAGCTGCTGAAACCCTTCAGGGTCAGCATAGAAGAAACCTTAACTGTTTAGTTAGCTCTTTAAATGTACAGTGCGGTTACCAGGCTGGTTTTGTGTCAAGTCAGATAATGAGTCACACTGTAACTCTGCCTAAAGCAACAGATTCAGTGTCAGTAGAAAAAATAAATTCTTTGGAAATTTGGCTTTTTTAAGTTGTAGAAAGATGTACAAAATATATTAAATGAAAAAAATCAGTCAGTGTAGAAGGCGTGTTTCTGGGAGAACATTAGCGTCATGTTGAAAGTGAGTTGAAGCCAGATATGTATGGTTGTTGCAAAATGAAAAATGTGCCACAGGTGTTTGTTTTCTGTTTAGAAGAGAGATTGGCTTCCTGATCATTTCCTCTTTCTCAGGGGAGCACACTCGTTTGATGATCATGTGTGTGGGTGTGTGTACGTGTGTGCAAGTTTGTCTGAGTCCCAACCACCACCACCACTGGCCCACTTCTCCAGTGATTGTCTGATTTCCTTTGAAAACACACAGGCATTCTTCTTGTAATACATACCGTGCTGCTGCTACTGGTACTTCCTGTTGCACCTTTTTCTTCATTATTACAGTAGAAGCTTAAGAAAATAAGCCCCTTTGAATTTTAACAGTGTCGCATAATGTTCTGTCACGCAGGTACGAACCAGGTGACAGTGAGGGAGGCCCAAATATTTCTGAGTCTCTGAGATTAATGTTTGTCTGATGTGTCATGGATTCCTTGAGTTACCTTGCAAGGTAGGATTCCAGTAAGGCATGAAGATTGTGCAGATGAAGAAGCATGTAAAATTGCAGGCTTCGTTTTTTCCAAGAGACTTTTTGTTCCATCTTTCCCTGTACTGCTGTCATGGGTTTTAGCTGTGACACAAAAGCTCATCTGTGTTTGTGTTGTTCTCTGTGTCACACTACAGCAAACATGAAAACCCAAGGTTGTCCCTGTGAACAGAAGGTGTTATTGTGAGCTCAGTATTCAGCTATCAAGTAGGGCAACAGAATTGAAACCATTTGGCTTAAACTGTACAGTATTATATTGAACTACTGAGTATTAATTCCCAGCCTGTATTTTTTTTTTTCTTTATGTGTTTATGACCCACATAGCCTACAGCAATAAGAGCGTGGGAGTGTTTCTTTCTTCACAGGAATTCTGTCAACTCACAATACTTTTCACACACATGATTATTTTATTCTGAGTCAGGCTTGCTGTGAGGAATGAGGGCCAAACCATATTGTCTGGCTGTCTACATACGTAGGGCTATGGCTCAGACTGGAGGACAGTTGAGTAGGACTGTGTAGCCTGCATATGGAGTTTTGTTTTGGGGTGGTTTGGTTGCACAGCTGAAAGTTAGATCTCATAACTGCAGCTGTTGTTGATTTTAATAGTCTAATTTTAATACACTGGAGGTTAAGACCAAGAAATCACTGTTTCTGAATCTTTTAGTGTCAGTTATCAGTGTATTAGATTTTATTATGTGATCCTATTTGTTAAATGGTCAACTCCTATAACAACTAAATAGCTGCAATGAAATAAGATCTCAGATGTTGTGACGTGAGAGATTTGCTACTCTGCTATGGTGCTTTCCACAGAAGTTATTCTAATTCAACACAATATACCAGTAAAAAAAGAAAGAAAAAAGCCCACTTTCGAGAATTATGTGAGTAATGTTGAGTAATATTTTGGGTTGCAGTCATTCAGACATACGTATTCAGTAAATTTCCACATTCTTACATCCCTCCCATTGTCCTTTACCCTGGAGGGAGCAAGGTGTCTCCTTCCATAATGTATCTGTCTCTGCTTTTGTATCTGTACCTAAACATTCCTCATCATGTTTATTAGTTTCATGTGTCAGTTGCATTGAAATGTGAGAACAGTATCAAGTTACCTGTGGTTGTGCATTGTAAATGCTTTTGTTTTTGATCGCAAAATGTGAGACAAACTTCAGCTTTGTGTTTTTTTTCACTTGTAGCTATTATTAGCCTCCATGTGTGTTTTATCTTTTCTAGGTCATACCATCAGGCCCACATTGGGCTATGTATGTTATGGTGAAATGATTTCTGGTGAAAGTAAGGAAAGATAAGATATTTAAGATATTTTCGGTGGCCTTAAGAGTGTATAAATGGATCAAACCCTTTTTGCGCTCCCCTGCACCTTTAAAAAGACATCTGTCTTTCATTAGGACACCGAGAATTGATTCAGATGTCTCACTCGTGCTAAATTTAGACTTTTATTTCTTTCATTTTTAGCAAAACCTGAAAGGCTGAGGACAGATTGATGTGCCTGATCCAAACGCCTTAACTGCACAATGTTAAAGTGAAACTTCCAACCCTGTTTCTTTCACTTCTTTTATGCATCTCCAACCCCAGCATATAGAAGTACCCCTCTTTTAGTGCACACATTCGACTAACACGCTAAAGGTCCCTGGTACAGACCGGGAGGAGACACAAATGTGGAGCCATCCGCTGTTGCGAGCACTTTGCTTAAGGGAGCAGACGCTTTAGTGTTGGATAATGATCAAATGTGCAGAGTTATGTGGGGCATCCTAGCATAAACCTCTGCTAAATGAACTGAGAGCACTCTTGATAATGCTTATGTAAAACAAAACATACAGTAAATTGTTCTTGTTTGTTTTTTCTAATAGATGGGAAATACACACATCCTTGGGAGAACCTTTGTGAACCTTTCAGCTGGAAATCTAATCTACCCACACCATTTTTCATATTTTTATCAGTGATGATGATCTGTCTATGACAGGCACACAACTTCAAAACAAGTGATATAGATGAAGTAAGAAATACTAAAGAGAGGCAGTCTGATTTTTCATCCCCTACCTACATAACAACCTGCATTGCATCTATAAGTAAAGTCAGCAAACTAATGTATTATTTTCTCTCTCTCTCTCTCTTACCCCATCTTTAGTGGATGTGATCATCAGCAAGCAGGTTTCTTTGCCCATTAATGGGAATCTACCCATGGACCTAAGTGTGACCCACAGGTTGTTACACCCAGGCCCAGATTCGGCCATGCTGGCCCCCCGCCCTCCATTCTTCCTGGGACCCCTCACTGCTCAGCATTGTGCCCAATTTTCCCAGCAGCACTTACAGGTGAGGCCAAACTCAGGTGTCAGTCTTCACCTAGTTGAGCTGGACGGTGACATAATGATGCTTCAGCAGAAATTTAAGTTTAAACCTGGAGTGGGAATGGACATAGCATGGATTGGTCAGTGCAAAGATTAAAATCAGCTGGTTTCAATCTTTACATTAAAAGCTTCTGTTTCATCAGAATTCAGTACTTGAAAACAGAGACCAAATACACTCCTGAAATTTTGACCTTGTTCAAGAACTGCTACATCTGGCATTTATTTATGTGACTATAAGGCAAACAGACCTCCTGCCACATCAGCCACAGAAACAAGCCAAATGCTTTCACCGCAGGCCTTTACCCAGGTATTGCGCAGGACTAAGCAGAAATGAGTAAGAAGCAGATTTAGGTTACTATAAACAGACCATCTTCTCGGCATTTAATTCTTATTGACACTTGTCACAGATTAGTTGATTGATGCATCACTTTAGTATCCCTATTTTTTTTGTCATCCATCTTATTCAAAATGTATGTATCTATGTGCTTGTCAGAGACTGATGGTAGCAACCTTTGTCCTTTTTTGTATAAATTTAAAAAATGCAACATTTCTTTGTTTTTTATCTTTCAGTATAACATTGAACAAAGGCAAAGAGAGATGGGTGAGGAGAAAAGAGAAGAGCTACATCAGCTGATACAAAAGAGCAAAAATGAGCAGAGTGAGTCCTGTGTATTCTGTTTTCTCCACACTGTCATGTATTTTCATCAGTTCTTTGAGAGACCATAAGGTGGTTTACGTGCCCTTCATCTGAGTCATAGCACACTGTATGTTTTACTGAGAAAGAAGGGGATTTCCAACAGTACTATGAGGTATTCTCAGATTCCAAAGAAATTTGCACTCATATCAAACCAAAGTCAAACAAACAAGCTTGTTTTAGGAAAACATTTTTATTTTTACAATGTAGTGGAAGTGAAGAGTGCACAGAGGATCTTGGACCTTACTTATGAAGTTTCTTGACTGCTTTTTGAGAAGTTGTAATAGAAAACAGTTCTCATTTTACTATTTAAAAAAATCACCATTATTTCATATTATCATTTACACTGTTGGACATATAGCTACCTGCCCTGTGGCTGTGTATGATCTTTTTTTTTTTTTCTTTTTTGTCTGGCAGGTGCTGTGGCCAGTCCCCTGGTAAAGCAGAAACTTCGGGAACACATAATTATGAAGAGCCAGCCTACCCATGACAGAGTGACTCCTAGCCACAGCAGTCCTGCCCCAGGATTCGGGTGAGAGACATTTTTCAGAGCAGAGATGGATGAAAACACAGCACATGCGCAGCAAAAACTTTATTGTGGTTACTTATAATTGATGCAATCTATTGTTTTATGTTGGTCACTAAGGCTTCGGGTTCCTGACGTGTCCCCAAAGCCTCAGCCTACACCCTGTGACCAGCGCGCCTTGAGACGAACAGGTGAGACACCTGTAGCTGTGTCTGTGATTAGGGTTTCCACCCTGAGGTTAAAGCTATAGAGGTCATGTGATTTTCCATTTTACTTAGTGTCTCAACAACCTGTCGTTACGTTACATTATATTCTGGTCCAAATAATGGAAAGAGTGAGGGAGAGAAAGTGTGTCCTTTGCATTGAGATGAAGGAAACTTATTATGCATCAGGCCTGCAGGGCCAGAGAGAGGCTGAACAGCCATACAAAACAATGGGTACAGTGAGACACAAAGACCTGAGCAGTTATATAACTTTAACTCTAATGTGTAAAATGAACTGTGTGAGAGTCCAGAGCAGTTCTCCAATACTGTGTGAATGAGAGTGAGAGTGGTCACGCCTTCCTCTACATTTTTGTGAATACATATACCATTATTTATTTGTGTTACCCTAGAACCATCAGTACACACCCACACCGTCTAGTGCTTTTGTTGGCTCTGTGATAGCACAAATTTTTCTTTTATCCACTTTGAGTCAGCCACTGATTGATTACTTTATTCAGGTTTATTGGAGACTGACCAATGTATACAATGAATGTTTTTATTCTTTTGTCCAGGGCTGAGGTATTTGTTATGTTGGGTTATATTACAGAAATTAAGCACAATGTTACAGTATGTGCATTGCTGAGTAGGCGCTTTCTTGCTGATGTAGCCAATGTATAAAGAAATTTCTAGTTATGTGACTTTGAGAACTACAAATACCTTTCTTACTTTTGAGCTTAGGGAATTTTTTTTTGTCTCCTTGTGTGTGTTTGCGTGTGCATGTGTCTGCTTCTTCACATGTGTGTTTGTGTGTGTGTGTGTGTGTGTGTGTGTGTGTGTGTGTGTGTGTGTGTGTGTGTTCACCTTGAGGTTCAGCCTCAGTGAAGAACTGTGTGGCCTCCAGAGCAGACTCCGCCTCCTCCGGACACAGAGCTGCAACAAACAGACAGTAGGTGGATTAGCAGGTTCTTTACTTGTGGTTCAGTCTCAGCTGCTCCAGGTTCAGTTTGGTCCATTCAGTTCTCACCTGATCTGCATCTAACCAGGCTTTAAAAACCAAGAGACAGACCCCTGAAACCTGACTCTGACCCCCAATCAAACCTGGACCACTGCACTGGGTTTGGGGCCAAAAATCTGGCAACACCAAAACTGGAACCTCTGACATCATGGCCAGTGGGAGGGGCTCTTTCTCAGAATGAATCAGAACCAAAACCAGGTCAGTGGAAAAAAAGGAAGAGCTGACCTCTAAAACTAACCCTCTGAGTTTCAGAGTCACACTCACCTGTACAGGTGAGCTGTGTTACCTGGAGGGAAGTGGAGCTTGTACAGCAGCTTCAGTTTCTCTGTCATGTCTCCATGATACATCCCACCTGCAAAACAAACATGCACTGAGACCTGTGCAACTCTGTAATCTGTAATCTGAAGATCTAATCTGGATATGTAATCTGTAATCTGGACCTATAATCTGTAATCTGTAATCTGAAGCTCAAATCTGGATCTGTAGACTGAAGCTCTAATCTTAATCTGTAATCTGATGCTTTAATCTGTAATCTGGACTCACTCAGTCCAGTGATGAACTCTTTGAAGTTGACCAGTCCGTCCTGGTTCTGGTCCAGGAGCCTGAAGAGGCGGGCTGACAGTGTAGGGGTGTGGCCTCCACAGACCCAGGGAGCGAGCGAGATGAAGAGCTGTTGGAACTGAACTGGGTCGATGCGGTACTGCTCCAGGTACGGCAGGCTGGGATCATGGCGCTCAGCGGCAGAACTGCTGGAGCCCCAGTAACAGCTGGTCATGTGTTTGGACTGGATCAGTGGGAGGGATGTTGATGGAGGCGGGATTAGAGACAGAGTACAGAGATGGAGACAGGATTAGAGGCAGTGAAAACACCTGAACATACAGGTAGAGCTGTAAATGTTGTGAAGCAGTTTTTATAGTTTTGTCTCTACATCACCAGAACAGATCTGAAAAGAAAGAATAAAAACAAAGTTCAGACTCTGATCTTTTCATTAAGGGGTTGAACAAAAACAGGCTCACTTCCTGTTTGATGGACAGGTGTGGGTTTCCTTTATTTCTTCATAAATGGTCAGAGGTGTGCAGATCATTCAAGGTGTTTGAAGCTGCGGTGAAAGGAGCTCTGAATGGAAACAGGAAGTCCTCAGACTGCAGACACCAAACCAATCCATCAGAGAGAGAGCGGGAACATCAGAAGAGGACATCAACAGTTTGGTCCATTCAGAGAAGCAATAACATAAAAAGTCCTGGATGTCCACAGGAGACAACAGAGGGCGATCCCTTCCTTCATCACAACATCCAGCCAAGTGAAGAAGACTCTCCAGGAGGAAGAAGTCTCACTATCCAAGTGCAGCATAAAGAGAAGAATCACAGAGCAAATACAGAGGG
>VUQS01000825.1:12786-26218 GCA_015108495.1 Heterochromis multidens | reverse complement strand
AGACTTTTTAATCAAAGTACAGCATCAAGTCAATTAAACTTCTGGGATATTGATCTGGTCAGTTAAGTAGCAGAGGGGGTTGTTAATCAGTTTCAGCTGCTTTGGTGTTAATGAAATTAACTAGAGGTTCAACAATGAGACAACCCCCAAAACAGGAATGGTTTTACAGGTGGAGGCCACTGACACTTTTTCCCTCCTCATCTTTGCTGACTGTTTTATCACTAGTTTTGCATTTGGCTAGGGTCAGTGTCACTACTGGTAGCATGAGGCGATACCTGGACCCTATAGAGGTTGCACAGGTAGTCCAACTCCTCCAGGATGGCACATCAATATGTGCCATTAGCAGAAGGTTTGCTGTGTCTCCCAGCACAGCCTCAAGAGCATGGAGGAGAGTCCAGGAGAGAGGCAGTTACTCTAGGAGAGCTGGACAAGGTTGCAGAAGGTCCTTAACCCATCAGCAGGACTGGTATCTGCTCTTTTATGTAAGGAGGAACAGGATGAGAACTGACAGAGCCCTACAGAATGACCTCCAGCAGGCCACTGGTGTGAGTGTCTCTGACCAAACAATCAGAAACAGACTTCATGAGGGTGGCTTTAAATTCAACCATCTGTAGGTTGATAATTTTCATTTCCATCAAACAATGTGGCATCCTTTCATTCCTAACACTTTACCCAGTCCACATCAGTGCAGATATCCAGCATGATTTTTTTTCCCATTCAGATCTGATGTGTTTTCAAAGTGTTCCTTTAATGTTTATGAGCAGTGTAGTATTTGCTTCTTAAGCTGGAGTATCACTGTGATATTCTATATTATCTGGACTTTTTTCCAAGTTCACTGAAGCAGATGGGATGGATGAACCAAAGTTCATGCCACTTTTTTCCCATTTAGTACTGCATTATTGGACAAAAGATTTTGAATATGGAACTACCAGGCGGGAGGAAAAGAGGAAGACCTCAGAGGAGGTTCATGGATGTAGTGAACGAGGACATGCAGAGGATTGGTGTGACAGAGGAGGATGCTGAGGATGCTAAGGATAGGGAGCAGCTGGAAGAAGAAGATTTTTTTGTATTGCATTATGGCCTCAGTGAAGAAATTTGTTTTTCACTGTAAAAGTTCTGCATAATTGTGAGCCAAACATGATGTTATGGATCTGACTGTAATCTTACTTTGATAATACTTTGTGTGAAATTTCAGTTTGGCTGCTTGGCTCCAAAGTCAGGAAGGTTAATTCTGCCATAATGACTAGAACAGATGAGCTGAGGACAGACACTAATATGACATAAACTGTGGATGAATGACAGATACAGGAGTGCACTCTTTCCTAGTCACATTTGTGAGCCATATAAAACATTTCCATGGATGATCACTGGCCTGTGGGTCACAGTGGATCTAAATCTTTTGATTGTGTTTAATGCACATTTTCTTTCAAATTGTTGGAGTGTGAACAATGTACTCATGGAATAAAGCAGCAACATTATTGTAAATTAGCTGATGGTCTATCCACAAACGGTAGAAATAAAGAGACCACTTTCCATCTATTTTCAGAGCGGATGGACACGTTAATATTCAAGCGATAAATTAACGCAGTGAAGTGAACTCTGTGTGACCTCGGAAGGATTAATCATGCGTGTTTGATTGTTGGCACTGAGGATTGCGGTGTGATGAGGTTATTTATTGGCTGATATCAGTTAGATAGGGAGATGTCTCATTTTCTGCCTGGGTGGGAGAGAGTGTCCCAGATTTCTTCCCCATCTGGGTTAAAAATCTGCCCTGCAAACACAAACTACATAAACATACATGCACATCCACATGAGTCTAGCCCCCAGCAACATAGCGTATAGTACACTGAACAGTGACTCACACCACGCCACTCCCTCTCTCCCTCACTTTAGCTTTTACAGTCTCTCTCCCTTGCATCCCTCAGCCTCATTTGGCCAATTAGCAGATTAGCAGTCACTCTGCCCACGCATGAATCACAATATAGCAAAAGTGTAGGTAAAACCTACCACTGGGAAGACCTCCAGCCTTTACACAGCAATAGACCAGAAACATTATATTAAATGTGTACACAGCTGTAGTTGTATGCACAGTATATTTAATGTCTGTGAGTCTCATATGAGATTACATCAAAGAATATTTGTGAAGTGAGGCACAAGAGTTTGTGTCTAAATCATGTCATTTTTAGTCAGTTATTTGTAGTTCACAGAAAATCTCTATAGATGATACCCAGCATCTCAGTAGTTTCTTTGTATCATGGCACACTCTGTATTTCTGCACTCAAGTAGGTGATGCTGTTGGGCTCTCAGCAGCACAGTGAGCGAATGTGTTATTCTGCTCCCGAGAAGGCAGGACGGATCCCTCCTTGAGGAAACAGCAACAACAACAGAGCACATGACCAGAGCTCTGAGCCAGCTTTTCTTCCCCTGGCACTCACCCTCCTCCACCGCACACACAGTGGTGCAGCACTCTGGATACCCCCCAGCGGTCATAGGGAAGCTGGGCTTAGCTCAGCCGAGGAAAAGAAGCAAGTAGCGGTAAGGGAGGGAGGGCAGAGAGATCGAAGAGGGGGAAAAAAAGAGGGAGTAATGCGACTGTGCGTAACGGACAACCAAAGATCTGCAGCGGCCGCACTGTCAACTCCAGCTCTGGCTGTAGTGGCTTGATGGCTCCCGCTGAAGTGGGAATCATTTGAGCGTCATCTGTCTTTTTTACACCCAGTGCCCTGCAGCAATAACAGCAAGGATCCAGGGGGTTTGGTGCTTGTTTACCGTGACAGCTGCAGTAAGGCTGGTTGCCACGATGGGGTACCAGCTTGGATCGCAGCCCTCTTGCAGCGATATGTGCAGATGCTGGGTTATTGAGCATCAGAGTTCAGCAAGAACACAGCTGAGGACCAGAGCCCAGATGGCTGGGAGAGATGGCAGAGAAAACTGAACTAACTATGTCTCAGGACATAATCTAGTCACATGCAAACACCCTGGCATACACTTACCGACACTATAACACAGCATGAGACGACCATTAACCTGGTGAAATGGCATTCCCAAGTTATGTGCCCCTTCCTGACACGCCTCATTAATCTGTCTAAGCATGAATGTGGCTGCTATCCTGAGCAGGTCTCCATCACTGATACAGGGTGAATAACTTACTGCAGTCACCTGTGCAGTGTGGTAACTAAAAACCTACTGCATGTAGTATCTTGGAAGACGTACCTGCAGCCTGTCATCGTGACTCTAATAAACATCCTAATAGCCTTTTAAATATATAATGAACATTTAGACCTGAAAAGGAGGAAATGCTGTTATCCAGTTCTGTTTTGATGAATGGATGGAAACCTGTAGAAGAAGAGGAAATCATTTAAGTATGAGGCAGCTCGCACTTTGCATGCAGGAAATCTTTGTTTTCTTGCTCTTTGATATTCAAAGGAGACTTCCCATCTGTGAGAACAAGGCCTTTTCTTTATCTGTACTGAAGTGGTTAGTAGCTGCAGATAACACAGAGACAATCTGTGCGGGTCGCACACTAATGCCGAGCGCGTCCACAAATGCATATATATTCATTCTTTCTCTCCCATACACACACACAGATCAAATTGTAGAGATGAATTTTCTCCTTCATGGCATTATATTTCAATTTCATAACTCACTCTGTGGCTGACTCACATTGTTTACAGAATCACTTGCCATCATGTGCCCACACACAGGCCTCTTATTTCTGATCTGCCACATACACACAAGCTCAGATTTACATGCGCATACACATAACAATATATAATTTTCTACCTATAATCATCCAGGGTCATAACCTAGTATCGGTGACAAGACAAATCATAATAGCGCACATCAGAGAAATGACAGAGACACTCACTCAGACTCTGTGTTATATCTGCTTCATTAGAATCCTTGAATATAAGCATACTCTTTGAGCACACATACCATCACACACACAATGGTCATCAGTTCTCACCGTGTCTCTGAGTACTACACCACTGAGTCATTCACCTTGAATATGCTCCTGTGCACAAGGCTTTTCCAACCTGAACAGGAGCCAATCAATCAGACTCTACCTCTGCCAGATTTGCTAGTTTAGAGGCAGACTGCGAACTGGCAAATCCGGGACATGGTGTCAGTTGTTGACTGAGTGTGTAAGTGTGTGTGTGTAAAGGCATGGTGTAGCGGGGGTGTTTGGTTTTAAATTTAATGGCAGGGAATCCCTCGCTGTAACGCAGCAGCAGAAACAGAGTGATGGAAAAAAGTGCTGAAGTAACATTGGTGCATACGGCGCTTTCACACCCACACACAACATAAAAAATCCGTAAGAACGCTATACCACGAGAGGTAGATAAACTGGAGGTCCGTACATGAACACATACAGTACATATGTGTAACCATACAGGCACAAAGACACAGGAACTGAATACTGAAAACTACATAAGCTGAATGCCAACTTTCTACTTTTTTTAATATGTTACAAAATGTAAACATGATTTTCTACAATTAATTTGTTTAATTTAAGGAAATTTTGATTGGAAAATTCCAGTCAAAGAACAAAGAAACAAATCATAGACAAGACACCTTTCAACACATGCAATAGTCTTTGCTGCAAACATATTTCAGTCATCTCAGTCCCAGAAAAGTGTTGAGATTTGATACCGAACCTTAAGCAAGTATACACCCACAAACCCTCACATATAATGTGCAGAACTGGCTCTTACAGCTTATTGAATCAGCAAATAGTGTGTCAGCTAACTGGAAGTGAAGAGTCTACATAAAGGGTTGCACAAACAGGTGAAAGTCATCATAATGTCCCACATTCATATCTATACTTTCACCACTGCAGCCTGAACTAAAGCAGTTACAGTCACAAAGCACACAATGCCCTAAATTATAGTGATTAATGCTTCAAGGAGTTGCAGGTATAGTGCCACCTGGTAAGTGGACACAGGAAAATTAGCTCAAGTGTAGCTTTTGGCACAGTTATTACTGATTACATTGTCTGCATTACATCTAGAAATGTGATCAGCTTCGTGGGGCTGTGACAGTTTTACAGTGACACTGCCTTTTGCTGTAGGAAGTTGCTCTTAAAGATGCAATTAAACTCTAATTTTGTCGTAGATCTTAGCGCCTTTTGTCACTGACGAGGTTAAAAAGAATGCGCATCTCCCATCTGCTGCATCTCAAGGCCTTTTACCCTCTGAAGTGGTGATGGATGGATGCAGACATTTTATCTACTGTCTGTACCTCTGTCTTCACTTGACTCAGTAAGAGTCAGTAACACAAAACAACCACTAACATGTACTGAGCCTATTGTAATTATATAGAATTACGATGATAAGATTGTAAGCCAAACCTTTTGCTGGCAAAATAACAAGCAAACAAAAAAAACATTTAAACTCTAGTATTTATGCCAGCCCTGATTTTCCAAACTGGGTCTGAATTAACAGCTTTAAACTCACAATCCTAAAAGTCTTAAGTTTATTATTGCCTACATGTATAAGTGTCATTTCAATTTAACCTGACACCTGACACCTTTAAAGTAAAGTAAGAGGGAAATAAAGCTTTTGGTTCACATTTCTAATATAAAAAATATAGAACCAATATAGAACTGTTTCCTGAGGGATACTATGCAGTATACTATATCAACAGCTGGGCACAGGCGTATCGTTTGTGCAAAGAATCGAACAATAGTACAAACTGATATCAGAGCCTGGCCACAGAGTACACTCCCAGATATGATGGAGCTGGGAGAGATAGAAGGCAGACAGATACATCAGGGCTACTCGCGTGCAGAGACAGATCCAGTCCTTCTGCCTCCTGCTCCTCCTGTTGATCTCTGTTTGGCAGCGTGGACTGCAGTTGAGAAGGCCGATCAATAGCACACACTGAAGCCATTCTCACCCAGGATAAACACAACCACGCCTTTGGACAGGCAGCACTGCTGCTGATTCTGTTGCTTACAAGGAAATCACAAACTGAGGCACACAAGCTGCTTGAAAAAGCCTGGTCTTCCTTCCCTTAAGTACTGTTTGTTTACACATTCGTGTTAGATTATAGTGCACACAGCTTAAGATAACACTTGCAAAACTGAAGGGAAATATTCCTTTTAGTAGATCTACAATCTCAACTGCTCTGGGCTGCTGGTCTAAAAGCATATTCTCCTTTATCTCAGCCCTTTATCACTTATCCCTGACTCAAAAACATAATTGCAATTACTAGAGCTCCCTTATTAAATTCCCAAGCTTCCATGATCACATTTATAAAAATGAGCATCAGTATTCAGGTGGCTCACCATTAGATTAATGGGGCACCTTTTCAAAGCCTTCTGCCTACTTCAGTCACATTATTTCCAACACCTGGAGGCTTGTGGGTCTTGTGTCTTGATGTGAGTGTTGAAAGAGGATCCCAGTCTTTTCTCCTGCTATGCACTGTGTCAAAAAACAGCCAGAGCTGCTGTATTTGCTGTTTCTGCTGTATTCAGTTCACACCTGCCTTGCTAACTGTGTCATCTTGTACTCTTTTTTTTTTTTTTGCATATTCTAGATATTTTTAAAATCGTCTTTATGAAGAATTTACATTTAGTTTTAAAAAGGGGGACTGGCACAAGCACACTGCGGATCCTGTTTGCAACCTGGTTCTGGTATTCACGACCCCTGTAAAGGTTGTGATTGAGTGCTTCAGAAGAGTGAGTGACTACTGTGTCCAGACCCATACTGTGCCATAAATATGTTTAAGAGCTGGATGTGCTAAGTGACACATGAATATTTAACACCAAAGAACATCTGTGGTTATTTTTACCTCGGCACGTGATTGATGCCACACACTAGGACGTGTAAGCATGCACTGCAACATGTCTGAATATATTTAAGCAAACAAGTGATTGTTTACCCGAGTTTTTCTTTTTTTAAACCCAGCACCTCTCAGTCTTTCCGCACTTCACAGCAGTGCTGGTGTTGTCAACATGACAACTACGGGTTTGTCCAGGACTATCCTCACCTGAAAACTCCCATCACTGCCACACACCCTCGCCTATGCATTTGCCCCTCCCTCTCCCCCTCTCTCCCTCGCCATCCGCCCATCTCTTCTTCATATTCTCCTCCCTGCCTGCACTGAAATTCTTCCTCTGCTGCTCTCTCTTTATCCCCCTCTCTATGCCTATTATTCATGCAAATGAAAATAAACTGTGCAAATGTCCCGGACAATGGCATTATCCCTTCTCTCTTTCTCCAAGCTATGTCTTCCTATAAATAAGCAGTCTCACCGCGCTTCCCTCTCCCGCCTCTCTCTCTCTCTCTCTCTCCTCTCCATCCCTCTGCCTCCTACTCACACATATACATACTGCCAAACAGCATCATAAATCATGGGATGGGAGGAGGGAGGAAGAGGAGCAGGGAGGTGGGGGATGCAGCCACACACACAGTAGCACATTTTAACACATATTGCCTCTGACATCTAGGCGGTACACTGTGTATACTGCTTCTGTGACCATACGTCTACAGTTTGCTTTGAGACTGCACAGAAAAAGAGCCAAACAGCTCCCATGCATAAACAAATACAAAGACTGTTCCTAGTCTACACAAACCCTTGCTCCTGCTGGACCCCATCCTCCCCATCCCCGCTCCACCCCTGCACCCCTCAACCCAACCTCCCTCTAGCCCGCAGTAAGGGAGCGAAGAGAAGCGGCGCTTACTCAGTCTCCTGGAGCCGATGCATCCCATGGTGTATTCACAAAGGCCCTGGACACAAGCGGAAAAGTGTTACCCAGACACGGTGCATTCTCCTTCTCCTTCCTCCTGTGACTCTCTCTTTCTCTCAGCTCTAGCTTCTTTTCTCTTGCTTCTCCTGTGCTGTCTCTTTTTCTCTGTCCCTCCTGCGCTTGCCTGATCACTCTCTCTCTCACCCTCACCCCCTCTCTCTCTCTCTCCCTGCTGCTCTCTCTCCAGTGCAGTGTCTTAGAAGAGATCCGGTTAGTAAGTCAGTATGCCTGAGGGAAAAAGATTAGGACTAAATAACGATGTGATGCATTACTGTAATTATTTCAAAACATGTTTTGAAATAATTACATTTTTTTTATTATAGTTATAAATAACATGGATATCAACACATTTTATTACCTGTAACATTTAATTTTTAATGTATAATTTAAGTGGCAGAGATTTTTACTTTTCATGTAAATAATTTGACTTGGTCTGGCAATGACAAAATATTTGAGTATCTACATGCAATGAATTAAAGACAGGTCAAACAACAATTAGACTGACTATGTGTGTATTGACGTGCCATCACTAAGATCAATAGCAGTGCTGAGAGTGCCAGTCTGCCATTGTTGTAGATATCACTGCACTGCTGTAATATTGTTGAGCTAAAATGGGGGATTCTCTCTCTGTCTCCCTCTCCTGTGTGCGCTCAGCCTAACAATGCACTGCAGCGGTTTCCTCGCGCCTCTCCTCTCTTCGCCATCTCCCTCTCAATCACCCAACACCTCCTCCCTCTTTGCACCCCCCCCCCAACCTCCCCAACACTCATCACTCTCAAAAAACATTCTTATACACCAATATGAAACAATCCTGAGGAAAAAAAAAGCAGCGGCGGGTTTTCCTTCACAGTCAAGCTGCTGCTGAGTCTCCACCTCTTTCCTCTGTCATCCCTCACTATTGATCCGCCCACAATCATCTCTGCGCCTATTTCTTCTGTTCACTGAGGATTACATTCCCCTTTTTTTCTCCTTTTTATCCCCTTTTCACCTTCCCTGCTACACTCCTCTCTTTTCTGGTAAAAAAAAAAAATATATATATCTCTTTTAATCTACAGCTCTCTCTATGTGTCTCTCTCTCTCATTAGACCTGTGTCTCTGTCTATTAAAGCTGGGTAATTAATCACGTTTTACGTTCAGCTATAGTTTTGGTTTCCAAAGCGTGTGAAAAGAAGATAATCGAGATAAAATGGTTATTGTGCCACAATCCGTTTCACAGTGATACTTTCATTTTTCCTTGTGTTGTAAATCCAGCACACCCCTTTTCTTCACAGCAGTGCCGTTTGCCCCTCCCTTAAAAGCCCAAACTCACTCCTCCCCAGCAGAACTAAACTTAGAGCTCAAAGAAGACCTCATTATCAACCATTTGTCACCAATTGTCATTATGACTTCTGCACCCCTAATCTAGTATATCTCTAACACCACCACACCTAAATCGTTCCTCTCATCAGTTTTCTTTGAAATCGTCCACTTTATTTCCCCTCCCTTGATGTGTGCTGTTTCTAAGCCCAAAAGATGCTGGCACAGTCTGGACAGTGAGAAGCTGTGTTTGTGTGTGTGTGTGTGAAAAAGGGGTGGAGCAGAGAGGTTTATTTGTGGTAATTTTTGTTGACTTTAAACATTTTGGGTAAAGAGCAGAGAGAGGGAAAAGAGCAGGGCAGATGGAGAGAAGGAAGAACAGAAAGAAGGAAAAAGGCATGGGCAGATGGAGGGAGTGATGGGGAGGAAGGCAGGCAGAGAACAGTGGAGTCATGTGCGGGAGAGGTGTGGAGAGGATGCTGTGTGAAATAAAAATTAGCACTCCAGAATGGATGAAAGAAAACAACAGTCACTTGGAAATATACAGTCATGGTTGTGATGTTGCAAAAAAAGAAAAAAATTGATTAACATGGATGTGTGACTTGTCAGACATTAAAAATCATACATAATCCAGCCAATCCCTGCACTCTGGGTTTCCATGTGTATTAGCTCTAACTGTTGGTTTCCCACTGGGACAGAAGTGATGGTTTCTGCAGGGGTCAGCTTCACTCACATAACATGAACCTGGAACCTGATTGCAGTTGACTTAGTGACTCTGTTGTTTCAAATCTGTCTCCTTCTCAGTTCGCCCTCCATCTGCCCATCACTGTGTGTCAGTCAGTGTCTGGAAGTCTCTAAAATCCTTGGTTAATCTAGGTGTATCTATTCTGCTTTACCTGTATTTCCCTGTCAATATAATTCCTGTTTTATACTCCTTTTCCTCTACAACACTTTCACACATAGTGCATGTACAAGGATTAATTGATTGACTATTTTGAAAATCGATTAACCGTTAAAGTGACTTAGCGACACAATCCCAGCTTATGAGATGCTGCTTTTCAATGTCTTACATAACAAATTATTTATGTTATAAACAAAACAAAAAAAATTGTTACACAAAAAAATGTTACCTACATTTCTCCACCAATTTCTTTTTTCTTTTGTAGAGCAAAGATTAACCGAGGATAATAGTTTCACATTAATCAGTAATGAAAATTATTTTTAGCAGCAGTCTTTTCATACAGTCTGAGACAACATGGTGATCTATGATATTGTCTATGAATGTGAGACAAGGTCAGCCATAGACAGAGGAAATTCTTGACACTAATCTCACGCATGATGCATAGGCCACTCACAAATGTGACTGCCTCTCACCGTCTTTGTCATGTCATTACTTATTCTCACACACACACGCAAAAAAAAAGCAAGTACCATGACATAAAACGGCCTCGCAACACATGACACAGACGACTTCTATCATGTTCCTGTCAGCGCATCTCTTGTTTTCTTATCTTGGGTGATGATGCCGCACTGAATTTAAATGCAGTAGCTCCTGTTTAATATTGCCTTGGGGACTCACACCCACATAATTTCTGTAATCAATGACTTTCATGTACCTGTCACTATCTGTCTATCAGCTCCTGGCTGCTATGTAGGTTACACCTCAAGGATAATGAATACCAGCTTCAATACTGTCTTGTTCAGACAATCTAAAGGCGTTCGGGCTGATGCACAGGAATGCCTGCTTCAGTCTTTCTAAAGGTAGTATTAAAAACTAGCTCAGACTGGTTAAACTCCTTTGAGAAAGGCCTTTTTTTTTCCACCCTCCACCACCTTTACTTAGTGACTGTCCACTGCTTTCTCTGTCTTTTTTGTGCAAAATCTAACTGCTGCTAGAGTGTGTCATATGTGTTAACTGGAACCACATGTTACACATTTGCCTTCACTAAGTTAGCCATAAGGAGAAAGGGGACGAGAGAAGGGGTGGCGTCTGGCTGAAATTGGCAAAAGAGGACGGAGAGGTAAGGGTGAATGAACTGATGCGAGAGACAAGGAGAAAAAAGATGAAGGGGGATGAAAAAGGGAGGGAATTACTAAATGGTTTGTTTTTGAAGAGGCAAGGGGTGTAGGAGGTGGGTGGGAACAAGGGAGCAATATAAATGTTGTTATGAGAAGAGGCAGTCTCTGATAAGGCATTCTCTAATGACCGAGTTTATGTCATTAGCTTTGTTTTAGCCAGTGGGAGAAAAGAGTTTATGTGTATTATTAGCTGGCGCACTGAGCCACAGTTTCTAGCTTGGATTCTTCAGCACACATATTTTTGGGCTGTTTTATATTTGCGTGTGGGTGGTATAAAGTCTGCGTGTGTGTGTTTATGCAGCCGTTACACAAGGCATAACCTTGCGTACGAGGAGTTCCCAACTCTCCTCTATTATTTACAATTCTCTTTCCTCCTCTCCTGCAATTACCCTACATTCTCTCTCGCTTCAGCCCTCCTTGTCTAGACCACCACCACCATGCAGCATGTTTGTCCTCAGATATGTTTCTGTGTTCAGCTTGTTTCTCATGTCTTTATTTTCCCCAACAGGCCTCTCAGTCTCTCTTAGAGTCACGTTCGAATTTGTGGGTTTCCAGCTTACACACCTCTGTGTCTTTTAACACATCTCTATCTCAAGCAGATTTGCTTGCTGTCAGAGAATGTGGGGGAATCTTCTAACCTCAAGGCTTTTCAGTCTGGGATGTGTTCAGCACAGTAATGTATATCAGTCTGACACCTGCTGGGGGATCAGGGCATTGCAGTCTAACCCCAGGCTTTGAGTGAAAGCCAGTTGGCAGCAAAGAGACTTTTCCTCTGAGTGCTGAGTGACGAGGCCATGTTTTGCCACAAATATGCAGGTTCTCATCTTGGCTGAAGTGCACCTGGAATTTCTGTTTTGCAGATTTATGTGCATGATTGTTTGCTTTGCTTATCTATTGCAGGCTACACTTCATGTTTATACTGGATTTTCACTTTAGAATTTCTCTATCGGCTCTTTCTCACACTCCAGAAGCAACATCAGTCTAAATCTATTTAGCCTGCCTTAACTAATATAAAACCTGGTAAACAAAGTAATTAAAAACATCTGTCAAAAAAACAATTGT
This sequence comes from Heterochromis multidens, assembly GCA_015108495.1. Taxonomy (NCBI): domain Eukaryota; kingdom Metazoa; phylum Chordata; class Actinopteri; order Cichliformes; family Cichlidae; genus Heterochromis; species Heterochromis multidens. The sequence goes on along the minus strand of VUQS01000825.1, from coordinate 14,028 downwards.
TATAACCTTTACGAAGAGGACATGTTTTTGCAGGATAATTATCTTGGTCTGTATTAGCTTTTAGCTACGTATTTAATAAACTGGCAACTGATTGTATACATAAGTTTAAGTATAGACACATTAATGTGTGCATTACTTTAATGCTGAAGTTGATAATGGAGGAGGCTAACTTTTACATATATTATATACTGGGTAACTTTTGTGTTATCTTATCTTAGTTATAATACAGCCATTCACTTTCTTCCACTCATCCAATTTAGGGTCATAGGGGTGCTGCAGGCTATCTCAGCTGTCACGGAGAGAGACGCAGTGGACCCCCTGGACAGGTCGTCAGGCCGTTGAAAGGATAACACAGAGAGACAAACAATCATTCCTACTTGCATTCAAAATTACAGACAATTTACAATCACCAGTTGACCTAACATGCATGTCTTTGGACTGTGGGAGGAAGCCGGAGTACCCGGAGAGAACCCACAAAGGAAAACAGGCTAACTCCACACAGAAAAAACCCAGGGCCTTCTTGCTGTGATGCTATAGTGCTAACCACTTCACCTCTGTGCCGTAAGGTTAAAGCGGTTCAGTAAAATACATAATACTTGTCTCTGAATGTAATGGAGTACCCATGAAAACCAGCTGAAACCACTGTTTGTTAAATCTAAAAGAAGAGCAATGATGTGGAAGTTAGAAGTAGTTCTTAATAAAAGTCTTTAAAAGGGGCATTGGGCTGATTTAGATTAGATTTTACCTAATTACCTTATTAATGTTAAAAACTGAAAGCTCAAAACTAAAACACTAAAGATACATTTATGTATGAAATAAGTTATTATAGATGATTTCATTTATTCTGGGTGAGCAATTAAAAACATTTCCATTGCCTTGCAAACAAATGGCTTCCCACATTCCTGAGAAATTAATAAAAGAGAGAGAGAGAGAGACTATGCCTCTGTATGGACAGGAAATTGTTAGGATTTTAATCATAAGCACTGAGGTATTACAAGTACTGATTCATGGACAGTATGTGGTGGACAAGGAAGGGTAGAAAAAAAGAAGGGAAATAAAAGTGCAGCATAAGTAGGACAGATTGAGAAATGAAGCAATTGGAGAAGAAAAGTGGTGAAAGAATGCAGCATTATAGAGGTGGGGGTGGTGGGGGGAGCGAGAAATATGGCACTTCAGTGAGGGAGGGGTGGAGGAACTGTTCATTCCAAGGCCTGGCTGCATTCCAGTCTGTCTGGCTCTGAT
>VUQS01000823.1:1362-13930 GCA_015108495.1 Heterochromis multidens | reverse complement strand
GTGGACAGGTGTCTTTTATACTGATAACGAGTTCAAACAAGTGCCATCAATACAGGTGACGAGTGGAGGACAGAGGAGCCTCTTACAGAAGAAGTTACAGGTCTGTGAGAGCCAGAAATCTTGCTTGTTTGTAGGTGACCAAATACTTATTTTCCACCATAATTTGCAAATAAATTCTTTAAAAATCAGACAATGTGATTTTCTGGATTTATTTTTCTCATTTTGTCTCTCATAGTTGAGGTATACCTATGATGAAAATTACAGGCCTCTCTCATCTTTTTAAGTGGGAGAACTTGCACAATTGGTGGCTGACTAAATACTTTTTTGCCCCACTGTATATGCTGCTTTTATAATTGTTTTTATTGGCATCTGTTGTTGACAGCAAAGAAAGAATTTCACTGTACAGGAAAACATGTTTCTTTACTGTGCATATGACAATAAACTTTGACCATGCCCTTGATCATGAAACTGATAAAGTGAGAGATTATATAAAAGTAAATAAAAAGGGGGGTTAATATACAGTATAATAGCAAATAAAAGCAAAAGCAAATGTAAAAAAAAGTCATATTATGTCATCTTTTATAAAATAATAATGCATTTAATAGCATATTGATTTATAGATGAATTAATTTTACTTTGGCACTTTTGGCCTTACATATAGGCAAGTTATAGAAAGTAAAACACATTTAATATTTAGAATTTTATCATTTGCAGAGAAAATAATAAGCTGTGCTGCTTTATGGCATCCACCTGCTGCACTGATGCTTTATTTTAACACTGACTGTAGAAGAAGTGAGTTATGTACTTTCATTTTGCCGGTTGCTCTCTCTGCTGTGTATTTTTGCTATTTAATTCGAGTCGGCTCTCCTGAGGACTGAAGCTGGTTTGCAGTTGCATATTTATTGCTGCTGTTTAGCGTCCCTAGAGTCATCGAGCAGAGGCAGCACTCTGTGTTTATGCTCCACATTTCTGGAACAAACTCGGAGAAAACTCGGAGAAAACTTTTCTGCTTCATCATGGCTTTTAATTAAAAGACTTCCCCCTGAAATCTTAAGCATTTTCCTAATCTGCTTCACATCTTAAGGCACTAGTCATAGTATGTGTGCTGCAGCTAAAAAGACCAACCCACTAAAAGTCCATTAAAAATATGTTTTAATACTGTGTTGTGCTGTTGGAGCCTTTTGGAGCATTTTTAATGCAATTATATCCATATCCATTAAGTCTGAGGTCCAGTTTTGGCGAGTGAAATTTTAGAATTTTATTTGGATGTTACTGAGCACTGATTAGCAGGTATCTGTATGTGTGTGATGGTCACATACAGTCTATGGATGCAAAACTCTCAAACCGAGTTCAGAAACCAGTGGGTGTCCATCTTTCATATACAGTCTATGGTTTTACTTCCTGTGCTCGTGGCGCTTTCCTTTATTTCTTTGGCTACATCCACACGTACACGGGTATTTTGATCACTGAAAATGGAGCTTTTGAAAAACTTCTGCTTACAATGTCAAAAGTGTGCGCCTTTATCTCCTTTTTTGGCTAACATTTCTTCACTGTTAGGGTTACAGCGCCACCTGTTGCTTTGGTGCGCTCTTGACCGTGCTTGAGATAATTTTTTTTGTGTTTTCATTTGGACAGAAATCGTTTTTCAAAACAAAATCTGAAAAATACCCATTTAAAAAAAATACCTGTGTACCTGTGGACGTAGTCTTTGAATCCTATTTTGTTTTGACTATTTAACACAGATCTCTGAACTGTTTTCTTGGACTTTTCATTAGTTTATTATTAAAGCTCACTTTTAGGTCAGCATTTCCCCTCCAGTTTCCTGCATTCAGTTCTTTAATTAAAATTGCACAAATGAGATCTATTTAATCTGAAAGTTAAAAAGAAAAAAAGAAAACCTAAGGAAGCTGATTTAAACCAAACACATTCAGGGTGATCTGAACCTTTATAACTGCTATTTGTGCTCACTGATAACTCTGCTACATTGATCCTGTTGTAAGCTGGAGCTGAGCCCTCGCTCTGCAGTCTGAGCTGTGTTCAGGGTGTCACACCTGTCTCGTTGTTGCAGCAGGTGGAGATCTTCCCTCAGGGGTTCAATGATTAAATATTCTGGCTCAAGGCCAAAGAAGCTGTTTGACTTCACCCTGCTGTTCATGAAACCTGCACGGTGTGTGTGTGTGTGTGTGTGTGTACACAGGAATTTGGAAACCTCGTTAGCGAGCTTACTTTTCACACTCGGGTGGTTCTGGTTCTGTACAGGACTGTGGTTGTTAAACTTCCTGTTTTTATCAGCCCGTTTGTGTTGGCGTCCTGCTGCGACACACCTTTTCTTCGTGCTTTCTACGAACCCTGCATGCCTGGACTTTCCTCTTTTCATGTGTCAAACATCCACACACACACACACTCCTCATTAAACACCTGCTGTCAGCTACCTGCAGCGGCCGTGGAGCTGCTGTCGGGACTGCGGTATGTAAAACAGAAAAAAAAGCAGGTTTCCTTTAACACGAGGGATGGAATAATGGAATCGGTGCAGCAGTTTTCTGTGTTTGACTCATAACTGTAGCAGAAACAGGTTGGTAAGAATTGGAAATATTAAAGTGTCAGGTCTTTACAAACTCTCAGAGCATGAGCCGTGATCTGTCTGTTAGCTCTGAGCTTAAAGAGCTGCACTGATCATTTTCTGCAGTTTTAGACAACAGATCCCACCAGCAAAGCCAAGCTGATGATGAATGTACCAAGTTACTGACAGGTGATAAGCAACCTTTTACACGGGCTGCTGATGTTTCTCTTTGTGTTCAACTTCCATGACCGTAGTTTTCTGGGACAAATCTGATGTTTCTGTGTGACTTTATTGTTGTGGAAGAATTTTGTATCCTTCTTCTTTACAGAGTTGCTTCATTTCATTGAGGTTTGCAGCATTCATTAATGCACAAGGTGCCCAAATCATCAGCCCTCCACCACCGTGCTGACAGCTGGTATGAGGTGTTTGTGCTAATATACTGATAACATGGTGCTGTACTTTGTGGACAAACATCTCCATCTGCCATGTTCTTATTAAGGTCATTTTCTGATTGTGCCGTCATGAACTTTAGCCTTTAACAGGCTAACTGAAACATGTAGAGTCTGAGATGGAGCTCTTGGGTTTTTGGATTTTCTCTGAGCGTTGCACGGTCTGATCTTGAGGCATATTTGCTGGGACGTCCATTCCTGGGAAGATTGTGGCATTTTGTTAACACACACCTGAATGCTCCAGACCTGCAAACTGCAGAAACTTCTGCTTTTATAGAGTTGCTCACACTGATGATGATCATTTAGTCAAATGCATTTGGTTAGCAGCACCTGGCTGCTACTTACCCTCTTAATTCCTGTGGAAGCAGTAAGGATGGACTTGGTTTTTCACAGGGCTGCACAGAGACCTGTGAAAACTCTCCTTTTTACTTGACTGTATCTCCACGTAAATTATGTTTCTGTCTTGTGTGCTGCACAGTGAGCTTATTTGTATGAACCTCAGGACGGTCTAAACTTATTTTTCCCTCGTGCTCATCTGAGGATTTTATACAGGTGTTGAGGAGGAATAGTTTTCCCGTGTTTCCATCATAGTTAAACAAAACTATTTAAATCACCTTGCAGTGTAAAGCTCTGCTTTGTTGTGAAATCATAATTTTCTACTTTTAATTTCAATAGGTCTGTAAGTTATGGCCAAAACGTTGGCCCTGCTGATCTTGACTTCAGACTTGTTGATCTTCAGTCTCGGTCTTGACTTTGGGCTCTTTGGTCTTGGTACTTGTTTGTCTTGCCTTGGCACTCTTGGCTGGTCCTTCAGTGATGACATTGATGTTTTTATTCAGGTTTGCTTTGCCCGATTGGGTCTAATTATCCTTATCTTGGATGTTGGACTGTGCATGACTATCCAAGGATCCTGTTTGATCAGATTTTAGTTTGCTGGTCTTGGCTCTGTGGTCTCTGCTGGCCCGCTGTAAGCCAGATGGGCCAGGTCTTTATCTCTGACCAGCAGTGTGGAAAAGTTCATGGAGATCAGCAGCTGTAAAAGTGATGAGAAGATTGAACATCTGTGCATCTGTACACATCTGGTTAAAGACAGACTGTATCTGCAGGCAGGTGATGAGGCTTCTTCACAGCCGATATTTTTCTTGCAGCTCAAGTCTATTCCTGTCTTTGGACCACAACAGTACTCGCCTGCAGTTGGCTTAACATATTTATCAGTGTTATGCCCAGCTGTCAATAAAACTGCCTCCGTCTGTCTGTGATGTGTTGTTAGTGCCAAAATAAAACCTAGTTTCTGTCAATTGAAACACTGCATTTAATTTCAGGTCAGAGGATTATTGAGCAAATTGCTGCAACAGGAAAAATGCATCCTTACTCGAGTTATCCAGGAGAGAGTTAAAAAGGTTTTAAATACCACTTGGTTGGGAAAACAAACTGTAACTTTAGAGTGCAGTTATACAGACAGGAGTAAAAGCCAGTAAAAGATAATAAGAGCAAACAGAAGGATAAGTTCCAGTACTTTCAAGTGTTTCCTTCTTGGGGATTGGTTTTATTTTATAATGAAATTCAGCTTACAGGGTGTGAATGGTCGTCTGTCTCTTTGTGTTCACCCTGCAACAGACTGGTAACCTGTCCAGGTGTACACTGCCCCTCACACCTATGACAGCTGCGATAGGCTCCAGCTTTCCTGGATGGATGGATTCAGTTTACAGAGCTTCAGCAAATTTGTAAAATCTATCTAAAGAATCCAATTTGTGCTCACTGTGATGCTGTGATTATTTTTCCTGATGCAAACTGAGATGAAACTCCTCACATTCAGTTCTTAGAAAGCAGCACTGCGTGATGTAAGGGATCTGCTGATAGATAGCAGGTATAATTCACTACACTGAAACCTTAAAATGTGTTTTCAGGGGTGTGGGTGTTCGAGATTCTCTAGAAAATATGATGACAATTTCTTCTTTCATTGCCAGGAAGAAAAATCTGGGATAATTAGTCATGAACCGCCTAAAATCTGAGCTTCCCTTCAAATTCTTTTCATCTCCTGGTGGCTCAATTAAGTCCGCTGACAGCAGCAACACCTTTCCCATGACTAATTTCCTCAGTGCTTCTTGCAGTTTCTTTTTGAAATCTGACATCAAACACCCTCAAGTATTCCTCAGGTGTTCATCACAAGAGACTGATCTATTCAGCTTTATATTTTCAGCTTTAAGCTTTTCTGTGAGTCACTTAAAAAACAAGAGCGGTCTGCATATCTGCATGAAACGAGTCCTTGGATCCAAACAGATATCTTGACCCGGATTAGTTTGTAATATTTTCTTAAGAACACATAAACAAAGTCATGCAAAATGTTTCTGGTTTCACTCAACGTTAAAAATCAGAGTATAGCATCAATTACACTTCTGGTGCACTAGAGGGGCAACAATGAGACAACCCCCAAAACAGGAATGGTTTTACAGGTGGAGGACACTGACATTTTTCCCTCCTCATCTTTTCTGATTGTTTTTCACTAGTTTTGCATTTGGCTAGGGTCAGTGTCACTACTGGTAGCATGAGGTGATACCTGGACCCTACAGAGGTTGCACAGGTAGTCCAACTCCTCCAGGATGGCACATCAATACGTGCCATTGCTAGAAGGTTTGCTGTGTCTCCCAGCACAGACTCAAGAGCATGGAGGAGATTCCAGAAGATAGGCAGTTACTCTAGGAGAGCTGGACGGGGCTGTAGAAGGTCCTTAACCCATCAGCAGGACCGGTATCTGCTCCTTTGTGCAAGGAGGAACAGGATGAGCACTGCCAGATGAAATCCTTGGACCCATTGTCAGACCCTACGCTGGTGCAGTGGGTCCTGGGTTCCTCCTGGTGCACGACAATGCCCAGCCCCATGTGGTGAGAGTATGCAGGCAGTTCCTGGAGGATGAAGGAATTGATACCATTGGCTGGTCCCCATGATCACCTGACCTAAATCCAGTAGAACACCCCTGTGACATTATGTTTCAGTCCATCCGACGCCACCAGGTTGCACCTCAGACTGTCCAGGAGCTCAGTGATGCCCTGGTCCAGATCTCCCAGGACACCATTCATAGTCTCATTAAGCACATGCCCTGATGTTGTCAGGCATGCATACAAGCACGTGGGGGCCAAACAAACTACTGAGTACTATTTTGAGTTGCTGCAATGAAATTTCAGCAAAATGGACGAGCCTACTGCATCATTTTTTACTTTAATTTTTGTGGTGTCTTTGAATTCAGGCCTCTGTAGGTTAATAATTTTCATTTCCAGCAATCGATGTGGCATCCCTTCGCTCCTAACACATTACCCAGTCTATATCAGTATAGATATCCAGCATAATTTTTGTTTTTTTTCCAATTGAGATCTGATGTGTTTTCTAAGTGTTCCTTTAATTTTTTTGAGCAGTGTACTTGCAATATTAAAACTAAACTAGTTTAAACACAAAAAACTTAAATAAACTTAAAATAAAATAATCTAAATTTAAATGGAAGTACACATTCCTTTGCCTCCTCTGAAGTTTGTGTTCTCTGATCTAAAGCTCTCAGTGACTTTGTGGTAAGATTGATGTTAAGCAAACCTGTTGTGTTTATTTGGCAATGGCAATTTTATCCATATAGTCCATTTCATTATATGTAAAGTTAATGTGCTTAACACAGAAGATAAAAACATAAAAACCTGTGTAGGCTTACAATGCTTTAAGGAGGCAAAAGCAGCAAAATAAAACAAAACAAAGCAAATCAACAACACCTACTGAGTGTAAGCCTGTGTGAATAAAAAGGTTTTGAGTCTGTTTTTGAATAAATGCACAGTTGTAACTGATCTCAGATCAGCAGGCAGCTTGTTCCAAAGAACAGGACCATAATAACTGAAAGCATTCTCAGCACACTTAGATCTGATTCTGGGAACAGTTAAAAGATCTGCACCTGATGACCTCAGAGGTCTGACTGGACTGTAAACAGTGAGCAGGTCAGAGATGTGCTGGGGCCAAACCACTGAGAGCTTTGTGAACTAACAGAAGGATATTAAAAATAATTCTATATTGCACTGGGAGCCAAACAAGTGCCTTAAATACTTGAGTAATATGTTCATATTTCTGCTGCATTTTGAATGAGCTGAAGTTGTCCTACTGATGATTTGGAGAGTCCTGCAAATAGAGTATCACAATAATCCAACCTGCTTCATATGAACGCGTAGACCAGTTTCTCAGATTCAGTTTGAAACAGGAATTTTCTAACCTTAGATATATTTTTAAATGATAGAAAGCAGTTCTGGTGACCTAATTAATGTGATGATCAAAACTGAGATCACTGTCCAGAATGATTCCACGGTTCCTGACTTGTGCAGTGTTTCAGAGAAAGAGATGATAAATATGAACAAATTTTCTCTCTTATCATAAAGACTGTGAGATGCAAGGTATTCATTCAGTTGTTTGTAAATTTTTTTTTTTATTTTTTGCTGAGGAATGAAAGATTAGAATTAGGTCTATAGTTATTAATTACAAATGGATCTAAGTGATTTTTCTTGAGTAGTGGTGTGATTACAGCACATTTAAGAGAACCAGGGAAAATGCCAGACTGTAGAGAGCTGCTGATAATATTTACTAATGAATGTTTGTTTGTTTTCAGACTCTATGACGGTTCGGAGAGGAAAGAAGCTCAGCATCTCCATCCAGGAACACATGGCCATAGACGTTTGCCCTGGCCCCATCAGACCCATCCGCCAGATCTCCGCCTACTTCCCCCGTCTGTCCCCCACCTCCCCAACCCCCATCTCCCCGAACCCTGCTGTGTTTCCGAACCCCGCCTCCTCCCCCCCGCTGTCCCTCAGCCCTGGCTCTGTGGCCTCCGGGATGGGTGGGGCTCACCTCCTGTCTCCTCTGCTGGCCCATGGCAGGCCAGGTGGGGGCGGGTCCTTATCTCTGACCAGCAGCGTGGACACGTCGGTGGAGATCAACAGCTCCGACAGTGACGACTGCAGTGAGCCTCGCTGTTGGCATGTGTCTGTGTGTGTGTGTCAACGTGCATCTGTACACATCTGCTTAACGTCACCCTGTGGCAGCTGCTGTTGAGGTTTCCTGCACGACGCTCCGTTTTAAGTCTATTTTCATACATTTCATGAGCTGAAGCTCAAAAATATATCGCTGTCACAGGAAGTGGCTGTGACAGTGGTGAAGGCTGTCGTCATGGTCCCAGGGATTGGTTATGCTTTTGAGATTTGGATTTGTTTTTACTTTTTGGTTATCTGAGTGATGAGTTTCTAATTTTGGGATTGTGTTTATTTTTATTATTATTATTATTATTATTATTATTATTATTATTGATGTTGTCCCTGCAATAGACTGGCGACCTGTCCAGGGTTTACCCCTCCTTTCAACCTATGACAGCTGGGATAGGCTGAGAGACAAACTCCTTCAAATACTGTACATATTCAATAAGGCCAGCAGTAAAAATAATAAAAATAGTTAGCTCCTTTTACCAGCAAAGAAATACACAAGGTACTTCGATTATCATCACGAGAGCTGTAGATTGTGATAGATAATTGAATGGTTTTTAAAGTCAGCAACTTGACTGTAGTAGTGTACAAAAGTCTTAAGTCACACCTCATTTCTTTATATATTTTGCAGGAAAATGTGAAATAGCTGCAGCGATTTATAGAAACTTTCAAACATACATGGAAATACAGTATATAAGACAAAAACAGAGTTTGTATAATTCTAACAAGCTTGAAAGGCAATATTTGGTATGACCACCTTTATTCTTCAACAAAGTCTGAACTCTCTGAGGCAGCTTTCTGTCATTTCTTTAAGTAGACTCCAGGAATAGTTCTCCGGGCTTCTTGAAGGACATTCAAAGCTCTTCTTTGGATTTTGGCTGCTTTTTGTTCTGTTCTCTGATCCCACACTGCTTCAATAATGTTGAGGTCCAGGCTCTGAGGAGGCCAGTCCATGGCTGATAGTGTTCCACTGTGTGTGTTTGTCTATCCAGGTATGTTTTTACTTTGTCATGCTGAAAAATGAAGCTGTTGCCAATCCGATGCTTTCCAGATGGTATTACATGGTGGATCAAAATCTGATGGTACTTTTCTGTGTTCATAATTCCATCAATTTTGACAGGATCTCTAACACCACTGGCTGAAATGCAGCCCAAACCAGGACAGAGCCTCCACTGTGTTTTACAGATATCTGTAGCCTCTCTCCTGACCTCCTCTGTACATATTGATGATGATTTGAACCAATAATCTCAAATTTGGATGGCAACATCAGACCTGTTGCCACTGATTTTCAGTCCAGTTCTTGTGTAATGTGGCATACCTTAGCCTAAAGAAATGAGGGGTAGCTCAAGACTTTTGCACAGTACTGTACATTCAGAAAAATCCAGTCTGACGGAAATTAGAGCAGCATGTACATAAATGAGGGTACAGATCTCCTGACTGCTTTCACTTCTATGCATCATTGTTTTGGTTTCTAAATCGGTCTTCATATTTCCAGATGGGCAGAAATATTTTTGCCACGTCTTCATTCACAGCCTCTTAAATCTCTTAATTCTCTCTGTGAAGACCAAGTCTGTGGCTGAATTATTTTTCATCGTTTTTAATGAATCATATTGTTTACTCGAGGCTGAAAGCTGGCTTTGAGTGGAACAAAAACAAATATTTTCATTCGGAATTTACTTCAGACAACACAGTGTTCAAGTCTCTTTTGGCTAATGTGCTGTAATCTCCAGCCTTTCATGGGGACGTTCATGTTGGCTCAAAATGAAAGGTCACGGAGTCTGCAGAAACATCATGAACGATGCTCAGGGGACTGAATGGTCGAATTGAGGGGATTTAAAAATGCTGCAGCAGCTCCAATCTGATCAGTTAACTTATCTGACCAGCAGCAACACTAACGACCTTTCCTCCACTGGTGGACCACAGATACATAATTCATGTCTTTATGCTCAAAAAATATTAATAATGCAGCTTACACATACATAGCAAACACATCTGACTTGCACATCTCTTGTGCTAAAGCTTGGCCAGACTACAGATGCTGAACGTGTTTGGGGAGGCAGATAAAAGATTCGACTGCAGCCAAAACATGATCTATGTTTCAGAGATGCCTGAAATGTGTCTGCATTGGCTCCTCTGGAAGAACAGAAGGAGAAGGAGAGTGATGATAGTCTTGCAGGAAACACTCGCTCTTTCATCCTCTCCCTCTATCGCTGCTTCAGTTGCAAAATGAGAATAAATTGTGATAAATGAGTCAGGCTGAATGCTCTCAGAGCTGCTGACATGTTTTCAAGCTCCGCTGTGATTCAGAAAGCAAAGACTAATTAGAGGTTTTTACCATTTTTATCCCCTCATTAACATATATTTGTTTTGCAGTCACTGGTTGATGATTTTTTTGTGCTTTTTAATAACGAGGCGTCAAATTCATCAGAGCAGGGAAAGCCTGAGGGAGGAGCGGAGCGCCGAAGTTTGACAGTCCGTCTCCTTTAACTGAAACTTGAGGCTTTGATCAAACATAAAAGACACTCCCGCTAACAAAGAACGTCTTTATAGGAGTACTCCTATGTGCATGCATGATCTCAGCAGCCTCAGGTTTCATCACTGCAGAGCAATGATTCCTGCGCAGGACGGTCAAAGGGCTGTGTGGTTGTGCTGAGATGTTCCAGTCGTCTCTGCCTCGGGCTTCTGTAAGTTGGTGTAGGTGGGTGGAAGCAGACTCAGCTTTCAAATTTTGTGCATTGAGGGCCTTTTTATTTCAACTCAGTGTTCAGCACTGCAGTGGATTCAGCAGAGAGAGGAAAACCACAGGAGCTCTTATATGCACTCAAAAATTTCACTCAACAGTCAGAGGCAGTGATTTAGGTTTTCATGGGGAGGGCAGTGCTGGAGGAAGAGCTCAGATCATCCAATTATGTAAAAATAATTAAAAGACTTTGAATAGTCAGTCACAGAAGCAGAAGTCTGTTTCTGCCTCTTGAGATGCTAAATTATCCATAAGACATTCAGAGTCATTATGACACAAAGGTAAGTCATGATATTCCAATACAAAATCATTCTTACAAGACAGAAAGTTACCTTTGTGAGATACAAAGTTGTCTTACAAGATACAGAGTTATCTTTACGAGATCCAAAGTCATCCTTACATGACACAAAGTTACTTTGATCCGATAACAAGTTATGGTTTCACAATATAATATTATTCTTACGAGACAGCAAGTTAACTTTGTTAGATACAAAACTGTCCTATGAGATACAAAGTCATCCTTACAAGGTACAAAGTCACCTTTATGTGATAGTGAGTCATGTGTTCACAATACAAAGCAATTCTTACAAAATACAAAGTCACCCTGATAATAAATCATGTTTTTGTGATACAAAGCCACTCTTACAAGAGACAAAATCATCTGTATGAGACACAAAGTTACTTTGATGCGATAGTAAGTCATGATTGTGAAATACATCATTCTTACAATATAGTAAGTTATCTTTACTAGGTACAAAGTTATCATTACAAGATACAGAATCATCCTGATGTGATGATAAATCACATTCTTATGAGAGAGTAAATTATTTTATTTATTACTTTGTGACATACAAAATTGACCTTATGAGATATAAAGCATTATCATTAAGCATTATGAGGAAGTTTCTCATAGTTTTGAGATACTGAGTAAGAATTATGTGTTATATTCTCTATGTTCTGACACATTATGACTAAACAGGCTTCCATAATTACATAATTACATAATCTTATGTTGGATGGTAGATGGTTCATTCAGTTTTCACGCCTTTTTTCTGTATCAGCTGTGTTCAATTAGCTAATCAGATAGCCACATCATCTTTGTACTGAAGTAGTAATCAAGACTTCCAGGCATTTCCTTGTGCTCTATTTAGGAGTTGGTGTTCCTTATTTTTTCCCAGTTTTTAGCTTTTTCCATGTGTATTTTTATTTTATTTTATTTTTGCCTGCCCCCTGCTGGAACCGTTCATTACATTGACCTGTGTATAAATATCGCCTGCTAATTAAACATTTGGATTTTGGGGATTTTACCCTGTCTCCTTTGGTTTCTCTTCCACGTCATTTGTTACCGATTACAATTGTCTAAAACTAAAACATTTTCATCAAAAGACTAAAATGAAATCAATATCATGCGCCAAAAGTAAGCCTCTGTGTTTGATTTTCTGTTTTCTTTGTGTCTGATTTTGGTGGGTTTGTATTATTGATTCCCTCTTTTTTTAAAATTTTCTTTGTGGTTGTTTCACAGCTCATTCGGTGGACTCTGCAGTCATTTCCATGTCTTTCTGTCATTTGACTGAACATGAAATGTCCAGTCGCTTCAATCACACCATCTGGCCCTGAATAAAGCTTGTTCAGTAAAGAAGAAAAACCAGGAAGTGACAGAGACTCCTGTCTTTCTCACTGGTGCAGATGAATCACATTGACAGTACTATAGTAAATACAGTGTCTCAGAGTTTAGCATATCAATCCAGTTTGTTATGTAAGCAGTGGTGTGTTGGTATCTGAGAGCCGATACTTAAATAAAGTCCTAATCCCTGTGAATCAT
>VUQS01000813.1:3056-16986 GCA_015108495.1 Heterochromis multidens | reverse complement strand
CTGTGACAGGGGTTCACTCAGGGGCCCGGGGACAACCTGTGGAACACCCTCATTATCCTCCAGGCAGCGATGCTTTTGAGGTGCAGTCCCCCGCCACCCTTCACCTCCAATGTGCCGAATCAGTGGAAGGCAGAAACCCAGAGAGTATCCCTGACACTAATATGGAAAAAAGCCTGTTTGGAGTGAATATAAGGGCAAATATTATTCTTCCTGAGCGTAACCACGGCGAGCACCTCTGACCTGGCAGTGAAAGTGCTGAAACAAAAAGCCCAAAGACTTTTTCTGCTCCATCAAAGGAGCGCTACATAAAATAAACATGGCCATCAGATTACCACGCTGAACACGGGCCGCGTTAGCCCGCGCCGGCCGCCCTGCCGCCCAACCCCATGGCTCTATGGGAGTTAAGTGTGGGGTCCGCTCAGTCAACACCATGACGCAAAATGGAACAAGCCTCTGACAGAAGCCCCAGGCTGATGGAATAAGGCCCCTGCCCACAGGCCCCCTGGCCCGAGAGAAACATACTGAACAAGAACGAGAGAAGGAGAAGCAGGAAAACAGAAGGAAAGAAGAGGGCAGAAGGGAAAAGGTAGATGAGGGCATTTTGGAAAAGAGGAAAAGACCACCAGTTCCAAATTTATACCTCTGTCCCAAATTGAACAGCATGTGCATAAAGGCAAAAAGCTGCTTCAGAGAACCAGAAGCAGCAGGTAAGGACAGACAGCCGCCAGTGGAGAGAAGGCCGTGGCAGGGCAGGACAGGGCAGGGTAAGATACAGTGGTTGGTGGTGGTGGTGGTTGTAGCTGCCAGAGAGACTGTGAGGCTTACCTGGCTAGTCCTACTAACAGTGGACAGCCTCAGCTTGGTGGATCTGACCTCACAGGGGTTCCTTTATATCACTGCCTATGCCTGTGTGCATTTGTGTGTAGGTGCATGCATGTGTGCACCAAAAAAAAAGAGAAAAGTTTATGTGTTTATGTGTGGAGTTCACGTTTGGGTGATGTAACTAGGAGAAGACAAATCTGTCCCTTGAGCTTTTCTCTTGGCCTTTTAATCACCTCACTGAGGCTCTGCTGTGCGGTTCATCATGAGTCTCTCCATCTCCAACCTCAACTTCATTCTGTCTGTCATTTGCGTCTGACAGATGTCCCTCTGAGCACCTCTGACCTTCTCCTCAGTCATCTCAAGCCCCACACAGATTCCTACACCCCCAGTCTGTCTTTTTCACTGTCTCTGAAAGGGCCATGCACAATATTCCACTCTCACTTTTTACTGTTTTAATCCAAAGCTGACTCTCTGGTGAGTATGTCTCATACAGCTTGTTTCTTAAATGTTTTCAGTCTCAGGCCCAAACTGAGAAACCAGACTCCACACTACTACTATTAGTTTGGACTTAAACCCTCACAAACAAAATTAGCTCGCAAGTCTGTCCTCTGATTTCTTTGTCCCACAACCTTCATAAGTGACCCTATAGTCAGCATTTTCTGCCCTTTTTGCCTGACATATGACCTGAAAAACCTTCTTATACTGCAGGGTTAAGGATGACGCAAGGCTCAGGTAAAGTGCTACCAGATCACAAATAGATACTGAGGCTGTGCCAGGTTGTAGCTGTTAGTGTTAAGTGTGAGAGCCACAGGCTTTTTTTTTTCTGGTTCCTGACTCCTGTGTGTACAACAATGAACACAATCACTGTGGTCCACTGGGCCTCACACCAGCAGCATTGCGTTACCACCCTTGCCTCCCTACTGTTCTCCTTTTCTTTTCATCCTTCCCTCCTTTTCTCCTCTGACTCAGCTGTTTTGTAGGAAACTCCGTCTCTTTGAAGAAGGGAAGAATCTTTCATTACTCGACAGCAGGGAGAGAGAAAGAGATGATAGGGACGGAATAACTGCCCCATTGTCTTCAGCCCCTCCCTCTATCCACCAATGATAATTGTGTTGAGCTAATTACAGAGAGCTGCAACAACAGGTGTGGGGCTGTGCACCTGGGTAAAGAAGTGTACTTAGTCCATGTGTGTGTGTCAGACAGAAAAAAAAGGTTGTGTGTGTCTGTGTATGACTACGCAATTCTGGGTGAAAGTGGGTCTGACATCTACAGTTTGTTAGTAATTGAGATCACAGAAAACCTTGTGTGTGTCACATCCTTACAAAACCTCACTTGTTAGTGATAGTACTCAGACACTGGTCACCGCATTGTATCACAGACTACTGTATTATCACACAATGAGCATGGACCTATACCAGTCTGACTTCCATCTGTGTTTAATTATAAAGCTACAGACTACATCTGTATGGCATTACTGGAAAGTTTAAATTAGCACACAACACAGTCTCACTCTCACTCATACGCCACATTGAATTTCAAATGAGAGTGATTACAATCACCTAATTGATGAATTTAACCACAGGGAGCCTCTCCTCATGATTCATAATCTATAACTGGTCTTTCTCAGTGGCATGTTTTTTGATGTCCGCACAGTAAGAAAGTGGAGGGACAGAACTGGAGGCAACAGTAATGATGTAAGCAGGGGTCTCTCATGGGACTGATGATTTTTTTGGCTTTTTACTGTAAAGGACTCATCTGAGAAGCTGACCGGAAGAGAGGAAGCCATTTGGATGGACGCCAAAGGAGGAGCACGATAACTTGAGTTCTCTGAGACGTCACAGTGCTTCACTCTCAAAACAAAGAAAGTTGGGAACTGTTTTCTAAAGACGTCTGGCTGACCCCGCAGTGAAATTGACTGGATATTGCAAAACTGGAACAGACACACTTTCAAGTTACTCACTCTCAATGATGATATCACCTGTCTGCTGTCTATTCATGAGAGCTACTTGCTGATTTATGCTTAATGAGCTGGACTTTTTCTTCAAGGACCCAGGGGGATCGCACCACATTAATGAAAAAGGAAACCGTACACATCAGCGTGTCACATTGACCAAAGGGAAATTAAAACTCACTCCTGCTTTTAAGTCACCAGCTTTGGCCATTACAACAGCATACCTTGGTAAAGGTAACCTTTGTGTGCGATGATCACGGTCTCATTTGCTTGCCTGAGTCACGACCCTGCGTAAAATGCTACCATTATTACAGGAAATGAGAATGTGCCTTTGGATCAGTCGATAATGTAGTTGCACGGTCACCTCCTTAGTCAGGCAGTTCTACCTGCAGACTCATCGGTTAACCTACAAGTGGAGTGAGTCCTGCATTGCCACCTTGTGGAATGTATCTTTGGTGTAGGAGCAGAGGTGTGTGCCAAGCCCCAGGGGCCCTGCTGTGGGAAACAAGCTTGTCAAAGACCATACGGAAACTGTAAGTCTTTTAGGCTAGAATTCAGTGTTTTATTAAAAACAAGTAGTTTGAAAACATACACGGAAGCCAAGGAAAACAGTCATGTAAAGCATAACACTGTGTTACCTAACAGACATGGGGTTTTACTCCTTGCTTTGAAACAAATCCTATAAAGACATACCAGAGCCAGTGCGTTTATTTTGCTCAACAATATCTAAGTGAATAAATGAGATGATATGAAGGTGTCAGAAAAAGCAACAACCAGCCAATAAAAATACAGAAAGCATGTCCAGTTTGTTTTTTTTTCTGGTGTGCATTTTGATGTTTTTGGTGATATCCTTTTTACTTCTATGAGACATCAATACAGAGACATATATGGGCTTCCTCAGAGCCGAGTCCTTTGATTGGCAGGGAGCTCATCCTGGTCAAGTCCCCACAAGAAGGTGCGGAGACGTGTAACTTCTTTTTGTAGCTCAGGGCTTGGGATTGGCTGGGAGAGGTCAAGGCGTGGAGTCTCATTTGGCAGAATAAGGGGAGGATGGTCCAAAAAGCTCTCAAAGATATCTGAAAAATGAGAAATGGTTGAGAAACAGTTTACTTGACATATAATGCCACTATTCATTATAGCTATTAAATGTTCAATCATAACGCTTTTTAATTTATTACCTCCACTCAGTTCAGTGCCTGGCAGAGGGGCCCAGGATGCCGGTGGAGCTCTGCTGGGTCCCAGCTTGTAATGGGTGAGTAGGTGGTGCAGCTGAGAAGGACTCAACAAAGCATGTTCTTCCTGTAGACTGGCCCAGGATGACTTGGAAATGAGAAGTTAATAAAGAAAATGTTATATGGTATTCTAACAGATGGCTGAAAGGGCATGTTGCACATGTAGCTGTGTTACCTGGATGAGTCGAGTCTTTGGAATACACAGGAAGTTTACTGTGACTGACAGTTTCTTCATAAACTCAGAGGCGATGTCTCCTAATCCTGCCCCCTGTAGCCAGTCCAGAACCAGGTCTAAGTTTGTACGGATCTGTACTGCTCTGGACCATGAAAACAGTCCATCTGAAAACAGGGGAAGAGGATGTCGACGAAAACAGAAAAAACATGAACATCAGCAAATTCTTTTTGTTCTGTCAGAAGGAGTAAAGCGGTGGGACTTCCTTTTACCCAAAAGGGCAATTTTATCATCTCTAACTTCAGTTTTTATATCAAAAGGTGACTGAATACAAATAGATACCATATATAATGTTGTATTGTTAGTGTTCTTCACATTTGAGAACTTAACATACCTCATAATTGTGTTTTTCAGCAAATAACGACACAGGATTTCTTTAACCTGTGCCTTCTCACCTCTCTCCAGCAGAGTATTGAGCAAGGAGGTGTTGGTGAAGAAGAAGAGGTAGCCGAATGTTTGCGAGGTAAGCGGTGGGGAAAGACACGCCTCCCGCGATAGCATCAGGGAGCAGCGATACACTTCCACCAGTCCAGCAACCTTGGGTGGCAAGGCAGACACATCATCCACCTCTCCTTCTCCTCCTCTTTTCTCTTCTCCCTCTGCAGCCCGAGCTCCATCTTTCTCTTTCTCCTTCTCCTCGCTGGAGAATGGGTTGGTGTCCAGAAGGGCTGGAAGAAGGGAGTACAGTGTCTTTGTGGACAGAAAAGACAAAAAATTTAAGTTAATTTGTTTTTATATTAAAAATAAAATCAAAAACTCCAGAAATGATGGATGTTAAGAGGACAATTTAAACTGGAATGGATTCAGCTGAAGAAGAAGGTGCTGAGATGTTTTCAGATTTGTAGCAACACTAGCAGCAGATTGGTCTGCGAGTCCACCATTTAGATCCAGACTGAAATAGTATAACAGTGATGGCTATCATGACATTTTGTACAGACACTAATGGTCCAGGCCTCTGACCCTGGTGACTTTTACTCTAGCGCCATCATTAGGTCAAACTTTTAAGTTGGTGAAGATGACTAACATGCTAAACATTACACTCATCAGTGTGCTTGTCTTTGTGGACATGTTAGCCTGTAGCGTTGCTATTTCCATATCATTATGTCCCAAATCCATATAGTTTTTCCATATAAAACCTCGTAAAAATAGCAAAATTATGACTACGCAAGTGAGATAGTACATCCTAAATATGGTCAGTTTTTAAGTGTGTGGTTGATACATACTGTTTTCCCAGAATGTAATGCACAAAGGAACTGGAGGAGCTGCATGCAGCTGGAGAAAATTAAAATCAATTGTGGGAGGTGGTGAGACCGTTCCAGAAAAGAACAGTTTTTATGTCTTAAGAAACTCATTTGTGCCGTCTCTTTGTGAAGTTAAATAGAAGTGGCTATCCAGAGTTACAGTTTAACGGGCATGCAGCATTGCACATAAAATGGTAAAGTTGATTTGAAGCCAAAACAGATTGCAGTATGTAGAGTACTGTATTGGGCTTTTTTCTTTACCTTGGTAAGGTGATACACACACTGCTGGAAGGTGTGCATAATGACATCATCCAGCTGTGCCAGAGCTTCTGAGCAGGTGTCCATGTCAGCTGTCAAAACTGGATCCCCAGGGGCTTCAAAGAAACAATCATTATGATCAATTCCAGGCTCAGTGTCAGCTTTCATTTCTGTGTTCAACTTTGCCAAATTCCTGTGCCAGTTTATACTTTTGATCTTCTGAAGGCTTTTTTTTCTCCTTCTGTTGTTTTTAAATCATTCTCACCTTCAAACTCCCACTCTTTCTCCATTGCTTCTACTTTAACTTGGAAGAAGTTGAGGAGCTCTGTGGCATTTGACATCCAGAACATGAGCGGTCGAAGGTCAGATGACAGTTTCTGGACGTTTGGTGTGCTTATCTCTCCTTCTTGCTCTGTTGAACTGGACATGAAACATTTATGTAATGCCAAAGTTATGTTAGCTGTTAAGTGTTGTGAACATTCCCCTGTCAGCTTTGTGTTTGTGCTCTAAAAGAGAAACGCTCCATGCTGGAAGTAAAAATAGACTCAGTTATTATTATCCAGCTATATTCGAGACAATGCTTTCATCATACCACAAAAATTTACCAAAGACATAACAGCACAAGCACAAATGTATCATGAATCACTCAGCTGGAGATCTCTAAACAGAGGAAACATCACGTAGAACAAAAATGTTCTTACTTTTGCGTGGGATGCTTATCCCCAAATTCCTTAATGTTATCCTGCAAAGATAGTTGGAAACAGAAGAGAGAAGACTTAGTGTGGAGGTGGAGGAGGGGGAGCGGAGTCTAGCCCTGCAGCCTGGACAGTTACAGCACATTTTCCAGCAGGAGGGAAGTGACATCAGCTCATCCTCACTCCTGTTCACAAGCCAGTAGGCCACAATGAAGGGCATATGTCTGTCTGCTGGTTTTTCTCTCTGACTAAATGTTGCTTTCTCAATCTGCCTACCTGAGGTTTATCTGCCAGGCTTGTTTAAGCGTGGTCAGGGCCATACTGTCATTAAATACAAAAAAAAAAAAAAACTTCACAGGACATTTGTTCCATACATGAGCCATTCTCAGACCTCCTCGGATATATTATGAATTCACATGTCAATCATAGATATTATTTTATAAATTGTGTGTGTGTGGTTTTTTTTTTAAGTTACACCAGCAGCATGGCTCTTTGGAAAGCAATGTCTGTCAGTTGGTCCATCACTTTTGTCCAAATTATCTCAACAGCTGGTGAATGGATTGCCTTGAACTTTGGTCTACAGATTTGTGATCCCCAGAGGATGAATCCTTCTGACTTAGCAGATCCCTTGACTGTTTCATCAGCAGTAAGAAGGAAAATCGAAAGACGTGACCAAAAATTGAATGAAAAAATCCAGATCCAGGCACTCAAGGTAGGTTTGAAAAAGTAATGAGGCCTTTATTTCAGTGGGCAAGAGACATAAAAAAAATACACCAACATGTATCAGCTCGTACATTCTTTAGACTGGGAAGTTGAGGTTTTTGTGTTTTAGTGAAACATTTTGACACCTATCCCCTGACTTTTCATGTAGCACCATTTAAAGTTTTAATTTTGTCCAATACTTTGGTTTATGAACAGCAAATGCTAAACCGAGGTTAGCAAAAACAACATGCAAACAAGTAAAAATGCCAAACATGACACCTGTACATACTTAGCTGGATCTGTTGCACCACCACGACTCCCTATGTGGATTCTTTTATCATATCAACCCATTGTTTTAGTTTGTTTGTGTTACTTACCCACACAATTTCTTTTATTAGATTGGCTGACTTGAGTAATATCTGTGGTAGGAGAGCAGGGTCTAGGTGTTTGGAGGCATGATCTATCATGATTGACAGGAGATAAGCAGGAGCTAAAGGCCCACCACCAGAGTCTGGAGATGAATTTCTGGAGATTATCTCCTAAGAGAAAAGTAAGGGATCAACATGTATGTCATAAAGGTGTTTTCTTTTTTTCAACTAGATAACTACAGTCAGACTATAAGAGTTTATTTAAGTCTACTGTCTGCCCTTCTTACCTGTAACAAGGCATCTGCATGACGACAATGGAATTTCAAAACTGCCTCAGTGGAGCCCAGGTACTGCCTCAGAGCTTCCTGTCTGTCCACCAACCCTGAAGGGCAGCAGGTGGTGGAGACATCGGTCTGCCATGGCAAGGTCAGTGCCAGTGGTGGAGTTGGAGTCACACGAGGGTCACGATACAAGAAAAGGAAGTGGTTCCCCAGACCAATCACATCCCCCGGCTTTAGAACTGTCTCCCTGTAAAGGGCTACTCCATTGTGTGTGACTGCACCTCCTCTGAAGGGTCGCATCAGGGCTGGGATAAAATTAATATAATATTATTGGGTTCAGTTTTATCCACCAGTTTATGATAGTCATCTCAAGGTAAAGACTCTAAATGATTCCCTATGATCAAGCGCCTGGCAAAAGTGGGAAGGAAGAAGCCCCTTTTAACAGGAAGAAACCTCCGGCAAAACCAGGAGTTTACAGAAAAGAAAAGCACTGAGAACAGTGATTGTGTCTTACTTTGGATGAACAATGAACCTGCTCTAGTTTTGTGTTTTGAGTGTGCAGCATGACTTTAACGATGATCTGTGCCGGTGTACCTTGCCCAGTGGGTGTCTCTGGAACAGCGGAGTCTCTCCGGACTAGTAAGTGTCTAGCCAAAAGGTCAGGAGCAGACAGGAACGTGTCCACCTTCAGTGGCCTCTTCCCCTTCCTCTCTCTCTCTCTGTCCTTCTCTCTCTCCCTTATTGTGGGTTTTCTTCCAAACACATGCATATGTCCCGACATGATGTACAAAACAAAATCCTACACAAAACACACAGTGGGTCAGTGAGTCAGGGAGGTCTGTTATCTTTTAAGTGCTATGGTTTATATCAATCTCCTATCAGATGTTAAGCTGAACAGAAGGCAGTCGATAAGAATGAAGTGTGTCACAGTTTGTTACAATAGAGACCTGTGTGAGGTCATTGTGTGAGATGAAGTGATGTACACAGAGGGGTTTTGTACATTGGATGGATACATTTTCTGGCATTGTGCTGCTCTGAGGCTGTTTTGTGCTGGGTGGTGAATGGGAGAAGCGTGTAGAGGGATGGAAACCCTGATGGTATGTGGCGATTACAGACATGCAGGTATGATGTAATGCACAGGGTGTGTGCATGCGTGTTCCTCCGCACAGCTCCACTATAGCCATGCCCGTTCCTTTGCTTATGTGCACATCAGAGCGCATGTCAAAGAGTACGTTGCTGTTTGTGTGTTCATGTGTTTACATAATGTACGTGTGCGTGGGTGTTGTTTATGAGAATGTGTATGTGTGATACCATCTGTCAACATGTCTTGCCTTGCTCTGATCATAACCCTGTAGCAACAGGAAGTAGGGTCGGTCTGTAGGTGGAAGGATCAGACTTTGTGACATCACTTCCAGGTCACAGCTGGAATAATCCTTCTCGTCCTCTGCCGGCTGGTTTGTCCATCCAACCTTCGCTTCAGCTTTTGATGCCCTAATCTGCAGAAATGGTTTATGATGGTTAGAAGACCAAATGTGCAGTGAGTTCAGTTTCTACTTCTACTGCATCCTTCTCTTTACCTCTCCTGGCTGTGGGTTGATCATGCTCACAATGTTCTTCCTGTCATGCACCCCTCCAGTGTTGTTAGGTCGGTTTCCAGAACCGCGGGGGTCATTGCTTACATGATTGCCTTGGCGACGCCGCAGACTAAGGTTCATGTCACTGATGCTCCTCCTGAGTTCCGTGTTCCTTCCACGGTGACCCCGCTCAGCCTCCTCTGCTCCGCCGCCTGATGACATCCTGCTCCGCCGCCAGCGCACACCTGTTGCCCAGACAATCCAAGCATCAATCAGTTTCACTCTGTGTTGTGCATAAATGGCCAGATTTTTCCTTTGCGTGCTACCATACCTGTGTGTCATGTCTCACACATACCTTGGTAGTTCTCTCCCTCCCTCTCACGCTCCTTCTCCCTCTCTAACTCTTCTCTCTCATAGTCTTCCTTCCTTTGGATTTCAAAGCGCCGCTCAAATCCATCCTTAGGCCGCCACATGTCCACTAACAACAAAGGACATTCCCACGGGGCAACGCTTCTCCGGCATTCTGTCTCCCATTTGATAGCTCCATCTGGCTGCTGGATGGGCTTTCCAATGACATCACACAATAGGAAGTCCTCAGGGCTATGTTTCTGGAGAACTATAAGGTAATGGAGGAAAGGGGGAGGAGGGGGAGGGTAATTATTTTTCCATAACACTGCTGTTTATGTTTATATTAAGTCATTCCCAATTGGTAGACATTTTTTGAGCAAACAATTCCCAGTCATGGATCACAGCAAAGGTCCAAATGACCCAAAATTTCCCTTTCATACCTGCGTCATCTGTCTCCTCCCGCTCTCTTTCAGTGTAGCGAGTGATGACCTGTGCAATGAGCTGCCTGGCTGTAGAGTGTATGTTGGCCAGCAGGGAGCGATAATTGGCTCCACTGGAGAGTGCATCCCCGTAGATTTTGATAAGGCCTGGGGCTGAGGAAGAGGCAGGGGGCAAGTAGTGGTGGGAGGAAGGGGCAGCCGAATGAGCCCAAACTTCTCTCTCCTTCTCTCCCACTGCCCGGTCCCGGTCGCTGTTGGAACGCCCCCGTAGGAAGAGATGGGAAAGGCGTTTTGTGCGGGACTGGGGCGCAGCAGGCCGCGGCCTGAGGAAGGCCGGGGAAGGAGATGGGGATGGGGTAGGGGAAGCCAGCGAGGGGGTGGAGTTAGAAAGGGAAGAGGAAGGAGCAGAGGGGGCCTCGTGGAGAGAGGCTGCGTCAGAGCTGGTAGTAGACCTGGAAACAACAGAGGAGGGGAAGACCGATGGAGAAGAGAGGAAGCAGAAAGGAAGAGACCAGTCAGCTGTGAGTTATGACTGACAAACAACAAGGACTAAAATAAATGGAGGACAAGGATATGACAGTGGAAGTAAGATAAGATAACATCAATACACAAACTAAATTCTGCATGGATTACAACAAAAGTCAAGATAAAAAAAAGTGAATTAAAGAACTTTAGACTGACTTCACTGAGAGAGCGCTGGGCCAACGGCCACCGAGCTTTGCAAAGTGTTTCCTGGGGGAGTTGATCCACAAACCCACTGGGAAATGGAGTTTTCTGAAGCGAGGACTGCCAGATCCCTCCATCTGACCAAGAAGAATTCAGATATTAAAGAGAAATTGTCTTTTAAAATCAATTTAATAATCTGTCTTATTATAAGATATACAAACATTAGGTTTACTCTAATCTACCTCTGCACCATACCAAAGATTGTGTGTCACCAGTGCCAGCATATAAACAATATAACAATGGAATGATGTCAACCTTTAAAAATATCAACAGGATACCTACAGCAGGTTGTCAACATGGTAAAAACAAATGCAAAGGCATTAGCCCTCCCAACAGCCCCTGAAAATCACAGTGTGTTTTTCCCATTCTTAAACAGGAAGCATGTTTTGTAGGACTCAGGTCCAGCTGTCGCAGTGACAGGGAAAAACCCACTCCAAAGGTCACTGCCTGTCCAGTTCTCAGCAATATTTCTATTTAACTTATCATCACAATTTAGGATCACATGTTTTCTTTTACCTACAATTAGAATTTGGAGATAAAGGCAATTACTGTGTGGAAAATGAATTCCTTTTTAAAGCTATTACCTCAGACAGGTCTCGACATGTGTCCACACCTAAAATCTGTTATTAGTATTCTAGGCAGAAAGGCCTACTCTTCTAGAAAACACCCTGTAATATTTTGATAGAATGTGAAATAGTAAAAGAAAAAGATGATTCAAATTATTCGGTTTTGAACAAACTTACCCACAGTTACTTTGGATCCTTTTATATTGTGTTTTGATTATCCTTTGCCACCGAAATGCGCAGGTCAAAGTACCCTAAAAAATGCGTATTCTTCCTTCTCCTCAGGATGAAAATCCATTTTCTAAAGGCCTCAGCTCCTTAAAAATGTACAAAGGCATCTTTAATTCTAATAATTCTTTTTTTCTTCCGTTAAATAAAATGCCCTTTTCGTTAGTTTTTCACTCTAAGTGAGTGCTACCTCCCTCTCTCTGGCTCTTGGCCGCTCTGGGTCTATAGATAGAGAAACCAGCCCATTGTTCTAAGTGACAGAATTTCCTTCCTTTGCTTTGGACAACACCTATATCCTGACTGAGTGAGAAAGAGAGGGAGAGATTGGTAGAAGTGAGAGAAGGGTAAATTTACACACACGGGTGTTTGGCTCCTTGTTGGGAATATAATATACTATTTTGTACTCGGCACAGAACAATCTCAATATCTATCTTTTGGTCCATTTGAGTTAAACGAAAATGTGCTGTCACTGTTTTAAAGAATAAAGCCGAATTATATGAAAGAGCCTTAATGGGTTTTAAAGATTATTCTGATTTAAATCAGGTGCTGTGTTGTGATTTCTGATGAGAAAGAATGTCACAGTGGACCACAAGACACACGTATGAGGGCCCAGTTTGAAGTTTTGCTGAAAAGAGGATGAAGGAAACACACACAGTGAGACAGGAAGCTAGCACGAGACACCTGTGATCTTTGACCTGGTCCTCAACAGGAAGATGCTGCTGGAAAGAGAAAGGACTCTTTCACATTCATCATAAAGGGCCAAAAAATGTTGTCCCATTTCAAAGGGTCCTCCACCATTTCCAAATTCCCGCAGTGACTGAAAGAGAAAAGAATATATTACTTTTGCTTAAGTGAGGAATAAATTTTAACATTTGCCATTGATTTCAGTACCAATAAAGTGATGTGACAATTTCACATTGTTTGTGAAACAGGGAAGTACAGAATGTATCACCTACACTCACCGGTCACTACATTAGGTACACCTGTTCAACTGATCGTTAATGTAAATATCTAATCAGCCAATCACGTGGCAGTAACTCACTGCATTTAGGCATGCAGACATGGTCAAGACAACCTGCTGAAGTTCAAACTGAGCATCAGAATGGAGAAGAAAGGTGATCTAAGTGGCTTTGAACGTGGCATGGTTGTTGGTGTCAGACAGGCTGGTCTGAGTATTTCAGAAACTGCTGATCTGCTGTGATTTTACTACACAATAATCTCTAAGGTTTACAGAGAATGGTCTGAAAAAGAGAAAATATCAAGTGAGCGGCAGTTCTCTGGGAGAAAATGTCTTGTTGATGCCAGAGATCAGAGGAAAATGGCCAGCCTGCTTCGAGCTGATAGGAAGGCAACAGTAACTCAAATAACCACTCGTTACAACCAAGGTATGCAGAAGAGCATCTCTAAATGCACAACATGTCAAACCTTCACGCAGATGGGCTACAGCAGCAGAAGACCACACCGGGTGCCACTTCTGTCAGCTAAGAACAGGAAACTGAGGTTACAATTCACACAGGCTCACCATAATTGGACAATAGAAGACTGGAAAAACATTGCCTGGTCTGAAGAGTCTCGATTTCTGCTGTGACATTGAGATGGTAGGGTCAGAATTTGGTGTAAACAAAATTTGTGGTGGATAACACGCCGTGTCACAAAGCTTAAATCAAAAGGCAACAGGGGGTCCAGCCCATTACTAGCAGGGTGTAGGTAATAAAGTGGCCAGTGGGTATAAATGCAAGATATTTAAAAGCAATGTTTGGTAATGATCAAACCTGAGTTTTAAGACTTTAACAAAAGAAGACTTCAACAAAACAAAAAATCCTGGGTTAAGCTACGCTTTGAAAAACTTGCAGTTAATAGGTTACATATTTTCTTCTGTTTATCATGTCACAGTGTCGGAAACTGAAGGAAAAAACAGCAAAACATGAGTACAAATTAACAGCAGAAAAAACAGGAAGGTATCTGATTTAAAAAAAAAAAGATATCTGGGGTCTGGCATTGATTTAATGTGAGGTCTAAGTGACTTATAACCAAACAGCCCTAGAGGCAAGAAGGTGAGGTCATCTTTTGATCCAAAATCTGGAAATATTATGTCGCAAAATGAAAACCACTGCTTTCCCTCAAGCAGCAACAACTGTGGAGGTCACACGGGGGAAGCATAGAGACTAAAGAAATAAATAATAAAATAAATAATCTCCTAAATCTGAACTTCTTCTTTGACCCATGAAGATTTCTTTTTTTTTTTTTTTTTTTTTTTTTTTTCAACCTT
>VUQS01000809.1:0-19188 GCA_015108495.1 Heterochromis multidens | reverse complement strand
AAAAACTTAAAAAAAAAAAATTTTATTAAAAAAAAAAAAAAAAAAAAAAAGCAAGAATTCTCTGGATTTAACAAAATACTTGAGAATGGTGGTCCTTAGGTCTCAGTCATGCAGGCCTAGGGACTGGTCGGTGACCCACTAGTAACCTCCAGTCGCTAGGGAAAAAAGTGTATTCCCCAACTGCTTTGCAAGAAGTTGCTAGCAGTTGGGAGGTGAAATTGGTCTCAAAGACGTATATGGTGCGACACCGAACACCTTCTTGCGATCACTTTGGTCACTAACAGATTGCCACAGTCACTTGTCTACAAACGCTTGCCAACTACTTGCTAGCGGTAGTGAAACTGTTAAGAGTGTGATGCACAGAGAGCGTTCACCTTCAGAGTAAAAGTTGTGCCTTTGGAAATGTGTTGGTTTCAGCGGTAAGGCACAACCTTTACTTATTCCACTAGCGCTTTATAGGTAGTTAACATACTGTCTATGCAAATTACAGGCAACCATGGCAATCTGCTAGCGGCCAAAGCAATCATAAGTAAATTTTTGGTGCAGGGCCCTATCTCAACCAACCGGTTGGTGAATACACATTTTTCCTTAGTGACTGGGGGTTGCCTTTGAGTTGCTGACTGCTCTCTAGGCCTGTGTGACTGGGGCTTTACAGACTATAAAGCATCATAAGAAAACATCCCCTGTCATTACACTTAATCTGATTGTTAGACCAAGAAGTTAGCTGGACATATGAGTCATTCTATTTCTATTTCTCTGAAAAATGAAATTTGTCTGTCTCGTGGCATGACCTACAATATATCATGGAAGTGCTGACTGCTTGTGAATGAAACAGTTTCAAAGATAATATGGGGCCCTATGTTTCAGATTTTTCACTGTTGCTAAGACCAACTAACAAAGGCAGCTCAACATGTGTCCTTTGTGTGTCTTGCCCATTGAATTATTTGGCCTTATATCACTAAGCCTTTCCTTCTTGAGGGGAACACACTGGTCTGACTTGCCGTAACACAGTGTTCTCTCTCACACGCTTTGGTCTGGCATCTGGAAACAGCGTTTACGAGGGCAGATTCGGTTCAGCTGTGTGCAGCAGCTGTGCCTGTGTGGGTCTCTACTGTACATCTGCCTAGAGGTCATAACATTCCTAATTGTCTGATAGCATTTGTATTAAAATTAATAGAAATTCTTGTTCATTAGCTGTAATGATTTTTGTTTCAAAACAGTCTGCAGAAAATGCATGGAAAGTTTTGTTGGTGTATGCATACATATTAATGTGTCTTTATCCATAAAACAAGTTACAGGCGAGATGTAATGTCTCATCAACATCAACAATCCCATCTCAAAGAAAGGAATGTCAGCACACTGACAGTCTCCAGCCTTCAAATGCAATAAGAAAAGATTGATTCCATGTGGAATCCAAAGGGTTTTTCATCAGCATTTAGATGTTTCTCAAAGATATAACTACAATACACGTAATCATACAAATTTATCAAGCATGAATGCAAAATTATTCACTCATATTTACTAATATGCAGGATGCTGAGCTATCCTTCTTCCTTCTACTATCTGGCTACTAAAGGTCAATCTACACTACTTGCTCCAAGTTTTCTATTCAGTTTGTTAGGCAGGAGAAGTGAAGCATAAATCCTCCTGGCGTCACATCAACTCACACAAACCTCCTTTTTTTCCGATTGGTCCTGAACTTCTGAACTTTAAGCTATTGGTCTCAAAAACATTAAAAGGCTTCCTTGAAAAGCTCTCCCCAGCTACTTAGTTGTGCTACAACCTAGCAATCAGAAACAGAGACGACGGTGATTCACTGCATGGTGGGCATATGGTTTTGGTTGAACACAGATATCCAGAGTTAAAAACAGCATTTTTTTTTAACCAGATACTTGCAGTTTTGCACTCATGAGGTGCTCTTATGATCATGTCATGCAGTTCATTGTACTGGAATATCAAATGTTATATGAATGAAGCAGAACTGAATTTAAAATGTCTGTACGTCTGGTAATGACATCTTTAATGACACTTTTCAACTGAAGGCAACCTTGAAATCTAAAAATCTTGCATCTTGCAAAGTAGCTTCTGAGTCATTGGTACTGATAATGTGGTTTCACTGTGACTGTTTAATCACATTTCTGTAAATAGTGATAATTTATTCATTAGTAATGTATTTTAACCACACACATGTTCACTGTTTCACAACAGTGAAACGAATTTATCTTCTCCAGTTCTGCAGGAACAAACTTTGCACACCTAATGCATCTGATAAAATAAAAGGTCAAGATGACACTGACACTTCTCTTAATGAGGCAATTGCCAATTCCCCGAGTGTAATGCTGTTCATCTTCAAGTCTAAATATCTTTTTGCTTCCTTTGGGACACATTCGGAGCCATTTCCTTTTCTATGTGCAAAGTTTTGTTCAAGGAGAGCTTAACACTTATTAAAAGCTTGCTTAGGCTCCCTGACTAACTAGTCTGTACAGTAGCAAACAAACACATAATCCCTTGCCAGCTCTGCGGGTACAGCCGAGCTTTTCCTCAGTGTCACCCAGATGGCTATGCAGTAAATAAACAATAACAGTTGCAAGAAAATCACATGAGTCCATTAGAAAGCACATATGAGCCTCGCATAGGCCCGAGAAGAGGAAAATATTTACAAACATTAATAAATACCCATACATTCATTGTGTATGAACGGATCTGTGGAAATACCAATGCACAAGCTACAGTCATGTGAAAAAGACACCCCATGATTTAAAAGCTTGTAGAACCACCTTTAGCAGCAATAACTTTATCAGTATCATGTGGAGGAATTTTGGCCCACTCTTCTTTACACCGTTGCTTCAGTTGATTGAGGTTTGAAGGCATTTGTTTATGCACAGCGCTCTTAAGGTCAAGTCACAGTGTTTCAGCCATTTTGAAGTCTGGACTTTGACGTGACCATTGCAACACCTTGATTTTTTTCTTTTTAAGCTATTCTGTTGTAGATTTGATGCTGTGCTTAAGATCATTGTTCTGTACCATGACCCAGTTTGGGCCAAGCTTTAGCTGTCTTGACTCTAGAATACTTTGGTATACAAGAGAAATCCATGGTCAACTCAATGACTGCGAGGTGCCCAGGTCCTGTGGCTGTAAAACAAGCCTCCACCATGATGCTGACCGTTGGTATGAGATGTTTGTGCTGATATGCTGTGTTTGGTTTTCACCAAATGTGGCACTGTGCATTATGGCCAAACATCTCCTTTTTAGTCTCATAGGTCTAAAGGAGATTCTTTCAGAAGTCTTGTGGTTTGCTCAGGTGCAACTTTGCAAACATAAGATGTGCTGCCACTTGTTCAGTCTTTTCTAATTGTACTGTCATCAACTTTAAGATTTAATATCCTAAAAGAGGCCTGTAGAGTCTGAGATGTAGCTCTTGTTTTTTTTGCAATTTCTTTGAGTATTGCACAATCTCCCCTTGCTGGGACTTCCACTGGGAAGATTGTGGCATTGTGTTAACACACAATTGAATGCTCCAAAACAGTTAAGCAGTTGTGGACTCTATAAGGAATAAATAAAATACACTACTCATACAGTATACTAGGCTAAAACTTGGGAGGAAAAAAGTCCTGCAAACTAGATATGCTACACTAATGCTATTAAACCTATTCTAAAAAATTCTGAATTGCACTTCTACCAGGAGCAGAACAATGCTGCATTTATTTTATTCAAAGAATTCAAGACTCCATTTGCATTTTAGTGATTAGGGGAACTTTCCTGAATCACTTTTAATTTAAAGATATGCAGTTGCTGCCCCTCCATAATACACACTTGGCAAACTTTCAAGGCTACGTTGTTATCTTTAATTTAAAGGGTTGGTAAGTCTGAATTACAAATTAAAATGTTTTTATCTAAGCAAAATTGTATCCATGAAGTCGGGTAGTGACAATGGGATCTGTGGAGTGTTGCCTCCACTGTACGTCTTGATAGTCTTGAATAGCACAACCTTTTTGACAGTTTCTGTTTCAGTTGAACATGTTCTGTGCAACCTTTTATTGCCAACAGACCATCCCCAACTCTCTTGGTTGCTTCTACCAACATGTGGAGTTATATCTCCATATGTAGCAAATACTGCACAGCTGATTTTTTTAGAAAATTTAAAGGATGTAATGATTATGCTTGCCTTCTTTAACTGTCTCTCTTCTCTCCCCAGCATCAACAATGAGGAACACTAGTTGAATTTAGCTTAGAAATGGAGTCCATTCACTCAGACATAAATGTGTATTCCCCATCTGGGTGCAAGTGGTTTCTGGAGGTTGCTTACTGTTGCAGGGTGACATTAATTTCAAAGAGGGATATGGTGCTGTACTGAATAACCTCCTTGTGATTGATTTGGTTGCTAGGAAATTGTCATAGTCACCTGTAGTTTCAAGGTAAGATGCTGACTTGTCTGCAAACACTCACCAACTACTAGCCAAGATGTACTGAAGCCATGAAGAGAGAGATGCAATCTGGAAACAGAGACCATTCACCTTCAAAGTAAAAGTTACATCTTTTGAAACATGTTTGTTTCTGTGGTAAGGCATAACTTTTACTCCCTTTCCTGGTTGCGTTGCACTTTCTTGAAGTTTCCCTAGTTTGCGAGTGTTTGCAGACAAGACTGCGTCTTCCGTGTGTCTTCCATGCAAATTTGTGGCTGCGATATCTTGGCTAATCCTCCTTTTTAACTCTTAGAATGATCACCATTTATAAAATGAACTTTGTTATGTGTTTAGTTCGATCAAAAACTAGCACATAAGCTCATCAAAAAATGGTTTACTGAAGTAATAAAGAAAATAAGCTGAGGGGCGTTTTCCCACAGACTTTTTGTAACCACATTGATCTCCTCCTGGTGGCCATTAAAAAGACTTGTACTAGTATTAAGTACTGAACTATAGTAATTAGTAACGATTGGGATGTTGTGATTGTGCAAATTTCGCTGCAGATTACGTAACATATTTTGCCAAACAGACGACCACTGGGAGTCAGCGTCTGTGATTTGAGGCCTTTTCTTTCCAAGGTTTTTTTTCTGTGTTTTTCTTGTGCCTCTTTTTCTCCTTGAGAATTTGAGTAGAGGAGTTTGCGTCAGCAAAAGTTTGGGCAGCATTTGTGTGCGATTTTTATGACTCTCATGTTGCTACACAGCATGGAGAACAGTTTACATAAAGAGCAGGCTGAAATCCATCAGAAGAGCAAAATCCCAAAAGGATGATCAGATGGATGGGATCAATGGTAGCATGAGCTGAGGGACATTTTTCTAATGAATATTTGTCATCAAGTTCGGGGATGATGGCAGCAAATTTGAGTAAAATACAAACTTCATGTATGCCATACAAATTCATCACACAGAACACTAATATGATGGGATAATTTGTAAATCATATTAGGTCCCCTGGTAATACTAATCCTGTATGGATTGAGCTAAAGACTATATTACATTGTTATCTGTGTCAGTTGTGACTCGTGACACAAAGCTAAACCAGGGAGAGCTGCCTGTCTCTCTCCTGGCAGCTGTTTTCTCAATTCTGACATGAAAAATGGCTGCTGACCTCCACCAACAAAAGCAATGTTTTGTTTTGGCTCTTGCATGACAAGAGTTGCAGTCCATCAAAGTTATTATTACAACTATTTAAATTTTCCATAATTGCTCAGCTTTCAGCTTCACAGCAGAGGACTGGCTGAGTTTGCACTGATTTACGTAATCCTTCTTCCTCTGCATCATGATTGATGACTCCTTGTGTGAGGTGATTATTCCTCTACTTTTATCTCATTCCATTTATAGCCGAAGCAAAGTCTGAATAAATGACGCTGTCCCTGACACATGCTTTATTCAGTGGAGCGAGAAACAATATTTTTCATAGTCATGGCATCAAGTCAAACAACTCCGTAAACATATATATTAGTGATCTGCGGTTCCCCAATGCAGTCTTCCGTTAAGTAAGCGTTATCTGTCTGATTACATGTCCCCATCCTTTCACTAAGGACAGTCCACTGTCCTCTGATAAATTGTTTTTTTAATTTGCAGCACTTTGTGGAAGATAGTAAAAAACAGTGACAAACCATTTAAAACTGTTGTTTTGTTGCAAAACACCTGCCTACTGTCGTATCACAAAGGAATCCCATAAAAAGGCCATAATAAACATTGTGGTCATCTGTGCTGCAAAACTATCTGACGTCCCTACTTTGTCTCAGGTGCTCATCTACAACAGCGGGACCATATGAACTGGGCAGGCAATCAACTTTGACGGGGGCATTCGGCTCAAGTCAGTTTGCTATTAAAAAAAAGCTATGCATAGTACACTCATACACAAATGTAGCCACAGTTAACAAGCCAAAGCAGGAGACAAACAGGAGAGACGTTTTCTCTAGATGAAGAAGTGGATCAGTGAACTCACTACACACTAGGACAGCTGACTGTGTGCGCACAATATCCTCAACACATTTCCATTTGTTTTGTTTTACCATTTTCAGGCCCGTCCATAATGCAGACGCTGGCTGTGCAGATGGAAATCTTAATACAAAACGTCCTCATTATGCAACTGACTTAAAGTGACTTAACCTGGAAACCATGTTTAAGTAGCTTATTTTTATTATCTTATCACTAAGCAGTCCATACTTGATTCGAGTAAGTTTTGTGGTTTGGGTTACATTTGGGTCCCAAATGTAACCCAAACCTGCTCAAAACACTTCCAAGTTTCAGGTTTGGTTTTCTCACTTCACTGTTTATCCATCCATTCATTTTCTTAACCACTTATCCAATTCAGGGCCATTGGGGGTTAGAGGTGGGGTACAACCTGTACAACCTGGTCAATCAAAGGGCTAAATGACAACCATTTATCTCACATTCACACGGTCAGTTTAGAATCACCAGTTAACCTAACATGCATGTCTTTGGACTGTGGAAGGAAGCCACAGAAGAAGTAACCAGAGTGAACCTGGGGCTCAGGGACATCATGCAAACTACTCACAGAAAGTGCTAACCACTCCACTAAATAATGCAACCCTACTAAACTATTTCTCACCTTCCAAAAAGTTTGCTTTTCTACTGTGGTGCATATTCCTGACTAAATGCTTATTTGTGCTGCCATTACACAAGTAAATCCAGGTCCTTTTAAATAAAAGGTGACATGAGATATACATAGGTCAAAGGTCCCAAAGTTACAAATAAGATCATTAAAACCTGCTAAAACATGGCTTTCTGTGCTCAACATCTGTTATGAATCAAATATAAGGACACTGTCAGGAATGAGCTTAAGAGTTAAAGTTTTAGTTTTTATAGATGACCCCTTTGGTCTCAAATATATGGTTTGTTTTTTTCAAAAGCAACTAAGCAATTTACTTAAAGACCATATTTTTTATCAGACCTTTCTCAGTCTGGTCTACTTTCAGCTGTGGATAAATCCCCGTGTTGCAGTGGGTATTTCTTTGTGTGTTGGATTGAGTCAAAGAATAAAATTCAACTACATAGTGTGCCTTCCTTGCAATGAAGTGATATGTCTCACAGTTCAATAGTGTGGACTCCTGACATGTTTCTGAACAACAATGATGTTTCATAGCACAGAGGATTAGGATATTATGGGCTTTGGACAACACTTACCATTGTTGTTTCTGATGTTTTTATGGTATTTATTGACTATAAATACTTGAAACAATGTAACTTGTCCTCATTCAGTTCACATCAGATCCTGGACTGTATATAAAAGATGTATGTAGCAATCGTGACATCATGCATTGGTTAGTAGACCCTGCGTTATCCTTGTTTTTGACTCATAATGTACAAAATTAGCATCTTGTACATAAGACTTCAAATGAGTGACTGAACCCATAAAATTAACATGAAAGTGTTTACTGAGGTCAAAGATCAAGGGATCCTTAGGGTTGTTTTCCAATTGGACGTCTGTTTTCAGCCCCCTGCTGGCCATTAGAAGCATTTGCTTCACTTTTCAGAGCTGAAAGCAATGTTTGTCTTATATGAATCAGTTTTTCCCTTCTCTGCTTTGCTAATCTTTAATTTCATTTTTCATCTGTGCACTAATCAGGCACCCACATTTATTTCCCCATGTAGCCAGAGAAAATCGGCCAGTCTCCAGTCGCCCCAACATCAGACGGAGACAAGGTGGACCTGGAGGCCTTCAGCGAGTTCACCAAGATCATCACTCCCGCCATCACCCGTGTCGTTGACTTTGCCAAAAAACTGCCCATGTTCTCTGAGGTGAGTGGTGGTTAATTTGACTTGAAGAGCACGGAGAAGGCGTGGGAGAGAAAAAAAGAGTGTAACACAGAGCAGACATGCACAGGCTTCTGTCAAGCTGTGTGTGTTCAGAAAGGAAACATCTGAGTAGCAGTTCTTCTGTTTGAGGAAAACCAAAACTGGCAAAACTGTTGAATAAATTTATCACAACTAAACCAAAATTGCTCCAGTTTACCAGAAAAGTCCAACATACCTGTAAAGTGTTGATCATTCACATATAGCAGTTGCAGTGTTTGCAAAATAAACCGGCCTTTGTTACTGACAATTAGTGAAGCATTCCTTCTCCTGTTTGCCCTGTCTCAATTAGCAGCATGTAATCAAGCTTCCCTTCTGTGCTGCTTGTAATGAGACCTTGTGTGATTGGATAATTATCAGGGTGTATCAGAGTTGTTGTCTAGTGGGACCGCTGTAGTGACAGAGCTGTATGACTGAGTCTGCTGTGTGATGAATTGCAGAAGAGGAAAAAGTCTTTACTGTAATCTATTACAGTTTTTCAAAATGTAGGGGATGACACTTTTTTTTTTAATCAGCATATATTAAAGTAAAATTAATGCATTGTACAATTATTATACAAGTATTACTATCATGATGGATACTACTATTCAAATCAGTGTCTGAGCATGAATAAAATCCTCATAGTGCTCCTGGAGCTGGAGGTTTAGCTAAAACAAATGCAGAGTTTTAATATTCCAGACACAAGCAGATAATCAGTAATGTTTAATTTGTTATTTTTTATTCACATTATAACATGTTTTATTATGAAAGAAGCCATTTTAATCTGATTAAAGAGGCAGAGAGAGAGAACCTGTTTAGCTTACAAGAGATCTGTTCATGCCTCTGCAGTAAATTACTAATAAGAATGCACAGAGACAAAGCCAGCACTCATTTAGCCAGTAAAAATTAATCTGTTGCTTTCTGACAAATTGATGCAGTGCTAAATGCATTATTAGGCATTTACTTTAAGCCTGCCCCCTAGTTAGAAATTTACAAGACAAATCAAGCCAGTGAATGTCAATTAATCTGCTCAGCAGTCAAGAGCAACGAAGAAAGAAACAAGCTTACATCAAGGTAAGATTAATTCAGCACATCAGAGCCTGCAGATTTAATTGAACAGGTTTTAACCCAGAGTTTCTAATATCCATGTAAATCAGGGTGTATTAGTCATAATCTGTGTTCATCAGTGAAAAAAGAAATGTCCGCCTATTTTCAGCCCATCTTCATATTTCTCTTCCTCCCATCCCTTCCCCTTTAGCACATCTCCCTGCCTTCCTTGCTCTCATTTATTATTTATTATCCTTTTTACCTAAATTCTATCTGCCATTATGTGTTGTACTGGTTTATTGACACTTGGATGATGGTGAAGATGTGGGAAGATAGCAACACAGCTGAGTCATATCTGATGTGGAAACACTAAGGCACCCGACTAAAGGACAGATATTTTCCATTTTTCTATGAAACTAATGAAATAAACAGTTTGCGTCAACAGATTCAGTTTGTGGAAGGCAGGTTTACTTGGATGTACTGACTGTGAAACTTTGAACTAAAACCGATACCAATGTTTTAAATAATGCTGCCAATGAACATACCAGCATTTTCTGTTAGTTTGCTTCATTTTTGTAGTTATTTATCCCCGTTTGTATGGAGGACCAAACCTGTCAAAATCAAAATCTTTAAATGTGCCAAAAATAATATTAGTATGTGATTTAGTTATCCCAAAGGTTGGGAAGTTCCTGTGCTACAACAGGACCTAAACAGCTAAAACGAAAAGCTAACCAAAACTAAATAAAATAATAGCGTAATAAAGTATAGTATATGGCAAAACAAAATAACTCAATAAGGTTAAAGTTAATCAAAAAGGTTTCAGTTTTAAGTATCTCAGGGTCTTGCTCATGATTGACAGATGGATTGATGCGGCATGCAGATGCTGTGCCAGTCTTGGTGAGTGTGAAAGTGAAGCTGTCGATTTACCAGTCTACCTAGGTTCCTACTCTCACCTATGGACACGACCTGTAGGTAGTGACCAAAGGAATGAGATTGCTGATACAAGCAGCTTAAGTGAGTTTCCTCTGAAGGCTGTCTGGGTTAGAGCTTGGCTGCAGACCTCAGTCATTTGGGAGGGACTCGGATTAGAGCCACTGCTCCTCCACACTGAAAGGAGCCAGTTGAAGTGGTTGGAGCATCTGATTAGGATGCCTCCTGAACACCTTCTTGGTGAGGTGTTTGGCATGTCCAGCTTAGAGGATGCCCCAGGCCAAACCCAGGACTCACTGCAGAGATTATATCTCTCAGCTGGCTTGTTGTTCCCCCAGAAGAGCTGGAAGAAGTGACTGGTGAGAGGGAGGTCTGGGCATCTCTGCTTAGACTGCTGCCCTTAACACCTGGATCTGGATAAGTGGCAGAAAATGGATGGATGGATATAATACAATAAAATAGCTCAATAAAGTTAAATGGCTCTCTGAAATACAGTAAAACAAAATAAAATACAATAAAAATGGCTTAGTAAATTTAGTAAAAACAAACAAGGACAGCAAATGTCAGATGATGTTAAAGTGACTCAGTATACACAGTGTAGTGCACAGTGTAAAAAAGTGCAATAAAGTGCAGGCATGACATAATTTATAAAATGTGATATCAGCTGATATTTCTTTTTTATTTTACTTCATTTCTTTTTGCATTTCTGCTTTATTATCCCAGTGTGTGGACTGTCATACAAAGAACATACTGCACTGGATGAGGGCAGCAGCAATAATAATAATTTATTTTTTATTTTTGTCTGCATTTTAATAACTAATAATATGTTTGCTTTGAAATTAAAAAGAACATATTTTTCATTCACCAGCTGCCTTGTGAAGACCAGATCATCCTGTTGAAGGGCTGCTGCATGGAGATCATGTCCCTGCGCGCAGCCATGCGCTACGACCCAGAGAGCGAGACGCTGACGCTGAGTGGGGAGATGGCTGTGAAGCGGGAGCAACTGAAGAACGGCGGGCTGGGTGTGGTGTCGGATGCCATCTTTGATTTGGGCAAGAGCCTGGCACAGTTCAACCTGGACGACACAGAAGTGGCGCTGCTGCAGGCCGTGCTTCTCATGAGCTCAGGTTATTGTTAACACTTTTATTCAGTATATTTAAAGCTACATGATAGTTACTCTGTATTTGTTGCCCCTGTCATTAGTAGTATATCAGTTTGAGTTTAATGCAATTTAAATGCAAATTTTTAGTCTTCTATGCCCTTGGAGATGCACTATAAAGACATGTTCCCCATCATTACCCAGTGGTCTACATATCATACAATGTATCCTATTGTAAATCAAAATCTAATTATGGTCTGAAGATAAATGTCCACATGCGTATTTAGTGTTAGGAGTAGAAAATCTGGAATTCATCCTAAATGTGACAAATAAGTCTTTGCATGTCTTTGATTTTGGTTTACTTATTGTAGAAACTCTAGTTCGGTCACATAACATCATATGCACAGTTTTTTCAGATAATAGGATACTAAAAAAGAGGGGATTTTCTGGTCTCTGTCAGTGTATCTACAAATAATTTAAAATATGCATAAATGTTTAATCATATTTATGTATATTTGGTGCCACTGCCCCTGCCGGTGGTTAGCGCCGTCAACTCACAGCAAGAAGGTCCTGGGCTTGAATCCTGCCTGGGGTCTTTCTGTGTGGAGTTTGCATGTTCACCCCATGTCTGCCTGGGTTCTCTTCAGGTATTCTGGCTTCTTACCACAGTCCAAAGACATGCATGGGGTTAGCTTAAGTGGCCATTCTAAATTGGCTTTAGGTGTGAGTGTGAATGATTGTCTATCTCTATGTGTTGGCCCTGCGATAGATTGGCGACCTGTCCAGGGTGTACCCTCTCTCTTGCCCTATGACAGCTGGGATAGGCTTCAGCCCCCCCACGTCCCTGAATTGGATAAGCAGAAGAAAATGGATGGATGAATGGATGTAAATCATTTACAGCTTTTTTTTTGAAAGGCTATTAGGACTAACAAGAACTACTTCCTGGCTGGCTAGTGTGCTTGTGGCTTTACGTTCAGCTGCGAGGGATGTGTGAGAGTAGTCAACTAGACAATGAAACATTACTACCCTCCCTAGTCAGCAGCAGAATTACTAGCCTGTTTCTTATTTTTCCTGGGCTGCAGACCCAGGAGATGCCTGGATGTTGCAAACCCTGTTGAAAAATCCGTGATCCCAGAGAAACTAGAAAAATATACGCACCTCTAAAACTGGGGCAAGTGTTGAGCTGAAAATAAAGCGAATATAAAAATTAAATCAACAGTTCACACACTGCAGGGGGTCCAGTCTGACCTATTTACTGCACCTACTCTTCATCATAGTTGATGAAGAGTAGGTGTGCTTGAAATATCACACTTTTCTTGGTGCGATAAATTGGTAAAACAGGAGCACTGCAGTGTGCAGTCAGATGATTTTTTAAGTGTTTTTATCTATAAAATATTAGGAGTTATTAGGAGAAGAGTCCTCCGCAATATTCTTAAGGCATGCCCCACTGACCCAAAAGGCAAAGAAAAAGTTAACGCCCAACAATTTTCATCAGTTATTAAAAATATAAAGTGAGCTAGCATGTCAACATGTTAGCATCAGCTGACCTTGATTCATTATCTTTCTTCATAATCGTATTCATTCTACTACATGCATGTTTCACTTGATATTTTTTTCCCTGGTCATAGATGCCCCTGGTGCATCCATTGTAGTGTGTGTGATAAAAAGAAAGTGCTTAAAGGCATACCAGTACCAGTCTAGTTACCATTTTAACACCAGCAGTTTCTCTACACCCCACTATTGGAGCGCTGAATGAATGTGTGTGCAATGAATTTGCAGTCTCGTTGCCCTTAAAATGGTTGTTTTGAAGACAAGGACCAGCTCTGCGACCACTTGCAGTCAGTTTGTGTCTTCAGAATGACTTTGGTGCGTCAAGACGCCATTAAAATGGCAATAAAATGGAGTCAGTCTGCTATCAGTCTGTGAATGAATGGGATCAAGCTGGCATTACATGCAATCTGTTTGTGATAATACAGCAATTATGTGTGATAAATCAGTGAAAATAGCAAATTTGTTGCTTTCTATATATACAAATTCACATTAAACAGAAATTCACATTAAGTGCTTACATTCCAGCCAGAGTCCAGCCAGAATTTCATAGATTTTAAATAGAAATTCAGAAATTCTTCCACAAATAGTGACGTATTTGCTGCATGACAGTGATTTGACTGCAAAATGACATAGGCGGTCGGCAACCTTATATTATATAGGAATATACTCAGAATACAACCAGCTGGCAACCAATTGAGTCGAGTTCCCCATTGTAAAGAGACACATCGCAAATAAGTTGTGCTCATCGGCGCAGACTGTGTCCGAGTGTACAGACTGTGCAATGTGTTGGCAGTCTGTTTGCATTTATAAATTAAACTGCAGTTATTTGCAAACCTTCACCAATCTGTCTGAGAGTGACTGCAGTCAGTCCGAGTCAGACTGCGATTGTTTAAAGACATCCCACCAGGCATTTTCCTGTGTTGTGTCTCTGGGTAACCAGCTGGTTGCCGCACCTACTTGCAGTCAGTCGCCGAAAGCAAAGAAATTAAATGCAATCACCAGGTAACCACCCACCTTTCCTAGTCCCAAGTTGCCATCCTAGTTTTACTGTAGTGTGAATGAGCCAATAGCAAGTGAATGTGATGTCATGTGTTTGCAGTCTTATATATGGACATTTCAACAGCGTATCAAAACAGACTTGGTTATTGAAGCATGTGATTAACAGTTTTAAATGCCTCTTATATAAACGTCCAATCATTCCAGTCTGTTTATTTATTCTGAGTTTTTACTGTTTCCACAACGTTTTCTTACTGACTAGTCAGTTGGTGTAATTAGTCTAATTTTTTCATATTTTCAGACCAAGCAGTTGTATTTTTTCCGCAGTTTAATCAACTGGAAAATTGGCTGCCAGGAACACCCCTTTCTGCTACAGTAGTCACCCAGATAGGCCCATGATAGTTTAATTCTATAAGCAGTAAGAAAACACTACCAAACCTGAGCCTTGGTCATGATGCTTGATAACAGGTGGCAGTGTTTATTGAGCTAAGTAACAGTCAGATCTTATTTTAGTATTGCTAACATTTAGTTAGGATTAGATTAGAGTTCTTACATCTTCCACCATGCAGTACTCATTTTCCATATGTTCTCTTTTCCCTCCTCCAT
The DNA here is from genome assembly GCA_015108495.1 of Heterochromis multidens. NCBI lineage: Eukaryota > Metazoa > Chordata > Actinopteri > Cichliformes > Cichlidae > Heterochromis > Heterochromis multidens. Next base: position 4,693 of record VUQS01000809.1, on the reverse strand, counting down.
CTCTCCTTTTTACATCCTTTTTCCATATTTCCTCTCTAAACCCTCCCTACCTCCATCTACTCCCCTGCAAACCCACTCTTCATGCTCTTCTTCTTCTGTTTCCCACAGATCGCTCAGGCCTGACCTGTACAGACAAGATCGAGAAGTGCCAGGAGACGTACCTGCTGGCGTTCGAGCACTACATCAACTACCGCAAGCACAACATTCCCCACTTCTGGCCGAAGCTTCTGATGAAGGTGACAGACCTGCGGATGATCGGGGCGTGCCACGCCAGTCGCTTCCTTCACATGAAGGTGGAATGTCCCAACGAACTCTTCCCCCCGCTCTTCCTAGAGGTCTTCGAAGACCAGGAGGTGTGAGACACACTTGCCGCCATGCAAAGGGAAGAGAAAGTTGGAGCAAAACGGAAGATGGGTTAGTCCATCGTGTTTGTAGGGGAAGACTGGAGGGAGAATCCTCTCGGCAGTAATCTGCATTTCTCTGACATCACATTCACAGTATGTGGTTTTAAAACTGGAAACAACAGTATCAGAAACAACACACCAGCAACAGGAGAGTGAAACAAACAGAGGATTTTGTTTTTTGAACACCCTCTTCTCCACCTCTTTCTCCTCCTTATACCAACCCCTTTTTTTAAATCTGTGTGGGGGCCCTTCTGTCTGAGCATGATGTCTTATCTAGTAAGAGTTGTAGCCATTTGCCAAGACACAAACACACACACAAACATACACACACTCACAGCCTGTTCCACCTCAGTTCTTCAGGGCAGCACTCTTTGCAGGGTCAGTTTCCCCTCCTTGGTTTTTTGTAGCGATCACAGATTTACACTTGTCTTGAAGCCCATGTTTCCAGCGTCAAAGCTGGCCAGCACCTCTCAGTATTATTTCTGAATAAGTGTTAAAGCATTGATTCAGAAAGTATGGATAGTAGTGTCATATTATTGCTCACAGTCATGCAGGCACACGTAATCAGCAGACACTGCACATTAAAATTTCAGTAGACGTTGTTAACGTTTCCGTGGTATATAATGCCTGCAGTAAAGCAGAGCAGCCACACCACTTATCAATTACTCAACTCAATCTGAGCCATGACAGCTGTTTTTGGAGCTTGTTCTTCTTCTTATATCCCTGTGAAACTGGTGCTATATTTATATAAGGCTACTCCAGTTGTATGAAATTGTGTTCTCTATCTTTGAAAAACATACAGACCATGGCTCCATGTCTACCTTCATTTTTGTCATTGGACCGGCTCCTGTGACATACACAACACACACACACACACACAGACACACATGAGCAGACTTGCCTTGTCATTGCCTATGCTGCTTGTGCCAGCAGCCTACCATCTTATGAATGACAAGTAAGTCCTTCTCTCTCTGAAGAGTTACTGCATTGAAGGGAGGGAAGGAAAAAAGAGGAAGGGGGAGGAGAAAGGGAGACACTTAGGAGAGGGGAGAAAAAGAAGAAGCAGGGAAAGAGAGGAATTACAAAGTAATAGCTGGACTGGAGATTCTGAGCCAGGGGTCAGAAGTAAATCTCCCACACCCAGCCTCTGAGGAGGTTTTGAATAGCAGCAAACACCAGCAAGACAGCAAAGCTCATCACATATACACACTGATTCTCTTTTTGTCTCTTTAACTTTCTCTCTCTCTCTCACTCACACACACACACATGAAAACACACAACATCACCTCAGAGTAACGTGAATGCCTCATTTTACTGTATGCACTGCATGGCAGTGTTGATATACAGCCCTAACCTGCAGGGTTTGTACAGAGTCCTCTTATCATGGACTCAGCTCAGTGTGGCCCCTCCAGGCTTCCATACACATTTGCCTTCTGTTTTTCTTTTTGTTATTTTGTATTTTACCACGGGCGTCACTGAGAGCAGGCAAATGCCAAGAAGGCTACCATTTACCTCAAAGTGGACACACCCCTAGGCTGGGGCAGCATTACTGCCCCTGTGGTGTCAGGCACTACCTCACCTCTGTGGACACAGGGCAGTTGCCCACAGCCTACACACAGACATACACCATTCGAGTTGGAGCATATGTAGAATGACACACAGATGTGCATAGTTTTTACGTAGGTGCACACTTGTAGTCATGAAAAGACAAAACACTCACAGAATACACACACATACACATACATCCTCAGTGCTATCACTTGGTTCAAATGAAATACCACTGAAGACAGGAGGGCCAACCATCCCCCCTGGAAGGTTTTACCCCCCTCCAGGGAATGGTACCCATTACATTCGGGTTATCTTTTTTTTTTTTTTTGTTAAATGGGACCAAGTGTCATCTTTTGAAATTTGGATTTACCCCTTTCTGTAAAAACAGAAACTGACTCACAGAAGCAACGAAGGACAGCGTGGATGTGCAGCCCAGCTGACACCCATCAAAGCAAAAGCAGCAAGAGGACGATTACACAGAGATACTGAAAACCCAAGGTGGCCACGCCCATTGAATTAGCATACATAGAAAGGGCAATTTCCATCTGCATCGTGATGACGTTCCACAGTACACTTATGATGGCTGCCACTGGAACTTGGTAAATATTTTCATGGAAAATTTCACCTTTCTGTCATGCATGAGCAATGTGTTTGACATAAAGCCTCCTCACAGGCAACACAACCGCACTTCTAGCTTCCCAAAGCTCACTACTATAGCAGTAATATCTTACTTCAAACATCCATGGCAGATATCATAAGTTTACCCACCAAATGACCATACAAGAGTGTTTGATTTGATTTTAAAAGCCCACTCTGTTCAATCCAATTCTGGGGCCAAGCCAAATCTAACTGGGTTGAAAGAAATCAGAGACTAAGAAAGTCTATTTTCTCTCCAATGCTAAGCAGTAGTTTATACTGGGCACATGTACAGGATGGGTTATCTGCACCCCCTCAGAACCTGAGCTGAGGAACGTGTGGCAAACAACACGGATGGCCTCACCACTTCGGAGGTCTGAGCAAAGCTGGGAGAGAGGAACTGGAACGCCATCTTTGGGCACAGCGGTGGAGTCTGGTTTGACTCTTCCTCAAGCACATCACCACCTCTAGAGATCCATCCCCCGCTTTTTTCCTACCTTCCACTTCTCCAGTCCTTGACATTGCCCTTTCTGGAGCCTAGCTCAAATCTAATTGCGCCCCATCATCATGATGACAGACCCCACTCAGCCAGGCTGGTGGGAGTTTTTGCACTAATGCAACAGCCCTCCCATTCCCCCTTTACATATAAAATTTAATCAACTCTCCTTGTTGGATTAGTTTCCCCAACTAAAATTTACCACAAATGGGTATCCTGAGCTGCTCTGTGTAACAGGGCCTTTGCAGTTGCAGGGGGCTCAGCCCCAAACCTGTCCTGTTGTCAGTATTACACCAGTAGAACCAAAGCAGCCCAAAAGCAGTGGGGAGAGATCCCTACATAGGAGGGCTGGGAGGTGCATAACACTTTTTCCATATCCCTGTAGTACTTACTGTCCCATAGCAGAGTCCACAAAAATTTCTCATTCAGCCCTCCTCTGAACACCTAAAATCCTCTCCTTTTCCGAAGCATCCTAGCTGTCCTACCCAGTCACCACTGAGCGGTTCATGCCCAGTTTGGTTCAGAATCATTCACACCACACAGGATCCAGGCCTCTCCCTTGTGAGACAAGGCTGGCCATAACTGCCCTTTTAGAGCTGCGCCACCAATTGAATGTGAACGGCAAAGCAGCAGGGACGAGAGACTGGAGTGTGAGAATGTGAGGATGCAAGAGAAGAAGAAAGTATGGGACAGGAAACAAAAAAAAAACAAAAGCAGAGGGCCTCAACCCTCACTGCCATTATTGACATGGGTGAGAGAGGGTGATGTGGCTGGTTGTAGAGACAATGTTGTCAAACACACAGAGGAAGGGCGGATGTCCCCTTCGGCTCCCACGCAGCCCCACATGAACCCCTGCTCCCATGCCAGCTGACAACCCCAAATGTCCTCCCTCAGCTCTGAAAGGATAACCTCCAACGTTCAGATTGTGAGGATCAGGAAGACAGATCCCTCATTCCTGAGATGCAGGTTTGGGATTCCAACACATCTTTGTAAAAGAACTGAGAAAGAAATTGATGTCCTTTGTTGTCGTGAGCTGACTGGGTATGTGTGTGTGACAGTAGGGGTTATAATGCTGCTTTTTACCTTCTGAGTCTGATGTAGATTAAGAAAACAAAAGATATATGAAAGGATCTCACATCCGTAAAACAATATGAAAAAAAAGATGACTTTTAAAAAAAGGACTCCTGAACAAAATTATTGGAGATTTGTTTTTTTTCATTTTATCATCGTTTTCTTATATTTCTGTTTGTTTTTTGACGCTTCAACTGCTCTGTGTAAAAGAGAAACAAAACAGCTGTTGTCACTTTTTGACCATGTGTGCAGTGTAACATAGAAAATATTTCACTTCTTTTTCACGTCTATAGTTTGTGTTTGTAAGCCAACTGATCTGTTTGTCTGTGTGTCTGTCCAGTTGTCCGTCCCCTTTAATCAGGAGGAAATTTACAACCAACAAAAACAGGAATTTCTTTTTTTTATATTTTGTTCCTTTTTTTAATGAAATACATCTTTGGAGGAAAGAAAAAAAACAAATAGAAAAAATATTGCAACATAAACTGAAAATACAAAAAAAAAAAAAAAAAAAAAAAAAAAAAAACTTGTAACACCTCTA